>WNWK01007152.1:0-97118 GCA_009830355.1 Cherax destructor | reverse complement strand
TAGGTTCTGTCACAAACTGCTTCAAAAACAATCTTGGAACTACTTCTAAGAAATCGTTAGATTCTAAATTCCCAGTCAAAAAATTCCAATCAATTTGACTAAAGTTGAAGTCACCCAGAATAACTACGTTATCGTGCATTGTGCCCTAACAATTTCCTCCCATAGTAGTCTCCCTTGGTCCCTATCTAAGTTTGGGGGACGGTATATCACACCTAAAATAAATTTTCATGCCCCTCCTGAAAATTCTATCCAGACAGACTCTGTATGTGTTAATTCAGACTTTATACCCATTTTTATACAACAATTTAAATGATCACGGACATAGAGTGCCACCCCACCCCCTTCCCGTTACTTCTGTCTACTTGGAACAATTTAAAACCCTGAATGTGACATTCGAGGCAAGTCCGATTTTTCATATTAAACCATGTTTCAGTTATTGCAAAAACATCAATATTACCTGTACTTGCAACTACTCTCAACTCGTCCATCTTATTCCTAGCATACGACTATTGGTGTAATATACACTTAAAGACCCTCCTTTCTCTTTACCCTTCCTGCTCATTTCTGTTTTTCCCTTATACCTATTACTGTCCTTGTCACCTAGTGCCACTGGCTTTCAATATCCACCTTATTCTGCCTATTTAGTTCCCTAGAATTTATAACATTACTACACTGGGACTTCTGTTTTCCCCCATAACCCATACCACTAACTTTTTCTAGTTTAAAGCCTAACAGCTCCCTCCCTGCATTTTGCCAGTGCCCCCACCCCAGACCTAGATAGTGAACCCCATCCCTGGCATATTGTCATTTCTGCCATAGAAGAGGTCCCAGTTGTCAATGAATGTTACTGCATTTTCCTTACAGTATTTGTCCAGCCAGCAATTGACACCAATTGCCTGGACAACCATTCATTTCCAACTCCTCTCCTTGGCAAAATACCACATATGACAGGTTCCACCCTTCTTCCTAATTCTGTCTATTGCTGACCTATAGCTGCTAATCAGCTCTCCCTCCTACGTCTGCCAACATCGTTGCCTCCAGCACTGAGACAGATAATAGGATTGCTCCCATTACCTCTCATGATGTCGTCAGACGGCTAACAAATCCTTCATCCCAGCCCCAGGATAACACCCCTCTGCCTCCTATTCCTATCCTTAAGACAAAATTCCCTATCCATAAACTTAATCAGCTATCCCCAACTAAAACAATGTTCTTACCTCGACTGGCGGTGTGCATGACGTTCTCGCGGTCTTTGTAGAATGGTCTTCGCTGGGATGTCTTCACATTCGTCTGATAACAAGGAGAAAGAGTTGTTGATTTTCACAGCAGTCTCCTGGACCTTCTTCAACTTCAGCTTCGTCCCTTCAGATTCGACTAGCATCCATTCGTTGGTCTGATCATGGCGACATTGTTCCGGGATAATCCTTGCATATACCCTTCAATCGTTGAATCTCTCTTCTAGCTTCCGTTAATTCCGCCTTCATTTGGAGATATAGCTGCTCGTAGTCGAGAAACCATCACCCAATCTCAGGTAGCTAATAACTTGAATCCATTATTGCGGGTTCTCTCTTGGAGATACCCTAAGACCTTATTTATATCCCCTTGTTAATACCCATTTTCCACTTGTATACCTCGATCATGTCTCCCCTCATTCTACGTCTTACAAGTGAATGTAATTTAAGGGTCTTCAATCTTTCTTAGTAAGGAAGATTTCTAATGCTATGTATTAATTTAGTCATTCTCCCTGAATGTTTTCTAACGAATTTATGTCCATTCTGTAATATGGAGACCAGAACTGAGCTGCGTAATCTAGATGAGGCCTTACTAATGATGTATAAAGCTGTAATATAACCTCTGGACTTCTGTTGCTAACACTTCTTGATATAAATCTTCCTTACGAAGGAAGTTGAAGACCCCTAAAATTACATTCACTTGTAAGACGTAGAATGAGGGAGACATGACGAGGTATACAAGTGGAAAATGGGTATTAACAAGGGATATAAATAAGGTCTTGAGGATATCTCTCCAGAAACCCGCAATAATGGATTCAAGTTGATAGGTTTAGATTTAGAAAGGATATAGAAAGTATTGGTTTGGAAATAGGGTAGTTGATGAGTGGAACAGTCTGCCTAGTAGGGTTATTGAAGCTAGGACCTTGGGTAGTTTTAAATTTAGGTTGGATAAATTCATGAGTGAGAGGTTGTTTGAGTGGGACTCAGCATGAGTGGGTAGAATTGTCAAAGCTTATTTCTTGGGTAGCATTGAAAATTGGGTTGAGCAAATATTCTGTTAGTGGGACGGATTGTGAAAGGGCTTGCCTAGTATGGGCCAACAGGCCTGCTGCAGTGTTCCTCCTTTCTTATGTTCTTTTATGTTCTTATGTTTAATCTATTTGCCTTATTACGTACGCTTAGGCATTGCTGTCTTGGTTTAAGGTTGCTGCTACCATCACCCCAAGTCCTTCTCGCAATCTGTATGGCTAAGTTCTACGTTATTTAACTTATAAGTGCTTGGGTTATGGACACTCCAGCTTTAGAACTTTAACATAAGCATAAAAAGGAGGAACACGTAGAGGCCTGTTGGCCCATACTAGGCAGGTCCACAATCCATCCCACTAACAGAATAATGACACCAATTTTCATTCTACAAAATAAGCTTTAATCATTACTCTATGCGAGTCACTCAAATCAACCCTCAGTCATGAATTTATCCAACTAAATTTGAAATACCCAGGTCCTAGTAATGACTTACTAGGCGAGACTGTTCCACTCATCAACACTTTGCCAAACCAATATTTTCTATATCCTTTCTAAATCTAAACTTATCAATTTTTACAGAGGCCCAGAAGAAGATAAATTATGTAATATCACAGTCACTAGCGAAATGATTGTGAAACAGCTGGACCGACTGAAACAAAATAAATCGCCGGGTCCTGATGAGCTTTTTCAAGGGTTCTTAAGGAATGCAAAATGGAACTCTGTGAACCAATATCTCATTTTTAATTTATCTCTTCAAACAGGTGTAGTGTCTGATATGTGGAAGATGGCTAATGTAATTCCTATTTTTAAAGCAGGGGACAAGTCGCTACCGTCAAACTACCAATAAGCCTGACCTCAATTGTGGCAAATTACTAGAGTCAATTATAGCTGATATTATTAGAAGCCATCTAGATAACCATATTTGATTAATGATACCCAGCATGATTCACGAGGGGCCGTTCCTGCCTATCTAATTTATTAACCTTCTTCAGTAAAGCTTTTGAGGCTGTTGATCACGATAAAGAATTCGATATTGTTTATTTAGACTTTAGTAAGGCTTTTGATAGAGTACCCACCAGAGACTGTTAAAGAAAGTGGCAGCTCATGGCATTGGGGGAAAAGTGCTGTCATGGATCGAGTCATGTCACCAATAGGAAGCAGAGAGTGTGCATAAATGGGGTTAAATCCGAATGGGGACTTGTAACAAGTGGTGTTCCACAGGGATCAGTCTTAGGCCATTGTTATTTATAATATATATCAATGACCTTGATGAGGGAATTACTAGTGATATGAGCAAATTCGCCGACGACACGAAGATAGGTAGGATAATTGATTCAAACATGGATGTCATAGAACTTCAGGAAGATTTAGACAAACTTAACTCGTGGTCAGAAAAGTGGCAGATGCAGTTCAATGTAGATAAATGCAAGGTACTGAAGCTCGGGAGTATCCATAACCCAAGCACTTATAAGTTAAATAACGTAGAACTTAGCCATACAGATTGCGAGAAGGACTTGGGGGTGATGGTAAGCAGCAACCTTAAACCAAGACAGCAATGCCTAAGCGTACGTAATAAGGCAAATAGATTACTGGGATTTATATCAAGAAGTGTTAGCAACAGAAGTCCAGAGGTTATATTACAGCTTTATACATCATTAGTAAGGCCTCACCTAGATTACGCAGCCCAGTTTTGGTCTCCATATTACAGAATGGACATAAATTCGTTAGAAAACATTCAGCGTAGAATGACTAAATTAATACATAGCATTAGAAATCTTCCTTACGAAGGAAGATTGAAGACCCTAAAATTACATTCACTTGTAAGACGTAGAATGAGGGGAGACATGATCGAGGTATACAAGTGGAAAATGGGTATTAACAAAGGGATATAAATAAGGTCTTGAGGATATCTCTCCAAGAGAGAACCCGCAATAATGGATTTAAGTTAGATAAGTTTAGATTTAGAAAGGATATGGAAAGTATTGGTTTGGAAATAGGGTAGTTGATGAGTGGAACAGTCTGCCTAGTAGGGTTATTGAAGCAAGGACCTTGGGTAGTTTTAAATTTAGGTTGGATAAATTCATGAGTGAGAGGGGTTGGATTTGAGTGGGACTCGCGCATGAGTGGGTAGAATTGTCAAAGCTTATTTCTTGGGTAGCATTGAAAATTGGGTTGAGCAAATATTCTGTTAGTGGGACGGATTGTGAAGGACCTGCCTAGTATGGGCCAACAGGCCTGCTGCAGTGTTCCTCCTTTCTTATGTTCTTATGTTCTTATGTTCTTATTGCGGGTTCTCTCTTGGAGAGATATCCAACTTTGCATTTATCTACATTGAACTGCATCTGCCATTTTTCTGACCAGGAATTGAGTTTGTCTAAATCCTCCTGTAGTTCACTGACATCTACGTCTGAATCGATTATCCTACCTATCTTCGTGTCATCAGCGAATTTGCTCATATCACTAGAAATTCCCTCGTCAAGGTCATTTATATATATTATAAACAACAATGGGCCCAAAACCGATCCCTGAGAACGCCACTTGTTACAGATCCCCACTCCGATTTAACCCCATTTATGCACACCCTCTGCTTCCTATTGGTGAGCCATGACTCGATCCATGACAACACTTTTCCCCCAATGCCATGAGCAGCCACTTTCTTTAACAGTCTCTGATGAGGTACTCTATCAAAAGCCTTACTAAAATCCAAATAAACAATATCGAATTCTTTATCATTATCAACTGCCTCAAAGCCTTACTGAAAAAGTTAATAAATTAGTTAGGCAGGAACGGCCCCTGATGAATCCATGCTGAGTATCATTAATCAAATTATGCCTATCGAGATGGCTCTTATGTTATCAGCTATAATCGACTCTAGTAATTTGCCACAATTGATGTTAGACTTATTGGGCGGTAATTTGATGGTAACGACTTGTCCCCTGCTTTAAAAATAGGAATTACATTAGCCATCTTCCACGTATCCGGCACTACACCTGTTTGAAGAGATAGGTTAAAAATGTTAGTTAAGGGTTCACAGAGTTCTATTTTGCATTCCTTAAGAACCCTTGAAAAAAAGCTCATCAGGGCCTGGCGATTTATTTTGCTTCAAACGGTCTATCTGTTTGATAACCTTTTCGCTAGTGACTGTGATACTACATAATTTATCTTCTTCAGGCCCACTAAAATACCTAATTCTTGGGATATTATTAGTGTCTTCCTGAGTGAAAACCGAGAGAAAATAATTATTAAAAATAGAGCACATTTCATTCTCTTTGTCAGTAAGATACCCATAATTATTTTTAAGGGGACCTATCTTATCTCTAACTTTTGTTCTATACACCTGGAAAAAACTTTTTGGGTTAGTTTTCGAATCCCTAGCAACTTTAATTTCGTAGTCCCGTTTAGCTTTTCTTATCCCCTTTTTAATGTCCCTCTTAATGTCAATATACTGACTCATAAGATGACCCTCACCTCTTTTGATACGCCTATAAATTCCTTTCTTCTGCTTTAAAAGATATTTGAGCCTATTATTCATCCATTTTGGGTCATTTCTATTCGATCTAATTTCTTTATATGGGATAAATGTTATTTGGGCAGCATGTATAGTGTTCAGAAAACTGTCATATTGATAGCTCTCTTCATTACCCCAGTCCACAGATGATAAGTGTTCTCTAAGTCCATTATAATCTGCTAAGCGAAAATCTGGGACCATTACTGAATTATCCCTACTATCATACATCCATTCAATGCTAAAGGTAATTGACTTGTGGTCGCTTGAGCCGAGTTCCTCTGTAATTTCTAAATTATTAACAAGGGTTTCTTGCTTGCCAGAACCAAGTCAAGTAGGTTATTTCCCCTTGTAGGTTCTGTTACAAACTGCTTCAAAAAGCAATCCTGAACTACTTCTAAAAAGTCGTTAGATTCTAAATTCCCTGTCATGAAATTCCAATCAATCTGACTAAAGTTAAAGTCCCCTAGAATTACTACGTTATCTTGTCTTGTGGCCTTAACAATTTCCTCCCAAAGTAGTCTCCTTGTTCCCTATCTAAGTTTGGAGGACGGTAAATCCCGCCTAAAATCAATTTTTCACACCCTCTGAAAATTCTATCAAGACAGACTCTGTATGTGTTAATTCAGACTTTATACCCGTTTTTATGCAACAATTTAAATGATCACGGATATATAGTGCCACCCCACCCCCCTTCCCGATACTTCTGTCTACTTGGAACAATTTAAAACCCTGAATGTGACATTCGGCAGGCAAGTCCCGATTTTTCATATTAAACCATGTCTCAGTTATTGCAAAAACATCAATATTACCCGTACTTGCAACTAATCTCAACTCGTCCATCTTATTCCTAGCACTACGACTATTGGTGTAATATATATTTAGAGACCCTCCTTTCTCTTTACCCTTCCTGCTCATCTCTGTTTTTCCACTATACCTATTACTGTCCTTGTCATCTAGTGTCACTAGCTTTCCACTATCTACCTTATTCTGCCTATTACTAGTTCTCCTACAACTTATAATATTACTACACTGGGACTTCTCTGTTTTCCCCCCAAAACCCATACCACTAACTACTTCTAGTTTAAAGCCCTAACAGCTCCCTCCACTGCAGTTGCCAGTGCCCCCACCCAGACCTGGATAAGTGAACCCCATCCCTGGCATACATGTCATTTCTGCCATAGAAGAGGTCCCAGTTGTCAATGAATGTTACTGAATTTTCCTTACAGTATTTGTCCAGCCAGCAATTGACACCAATTGCCCTGGACAGCCATTCATTTCCAACTCCTCTCCTTGGCAAAATACCACATATGACAGGGTTCCCACCCTTCTTCCTAATTATGTCTATTGCTGACCTAAACCTGCTAGTCAGGTCCTCACTCCTACGTCTGCCAACATCGTTGCCTCCAGCACTGAGACAGATAATAGGATTGCTCCCATTACCTCTCATAATGTCGTCCAGACGGCTAACAATATCCTCCAACCCAGCCCCAGGAAAGCAAACCCTCTGTCTCCTACTCCTATCAATCAAACAGAAAGCCCTATCCATGTACCTAACCTGACTGTCCCCAACAACAACAATGTTTTTACCTTCCTTTGTGTCTTTCGTCGTGACGCTCCCAGAAGTCGACTCACATTCATCGGGTAGCACGGAGAATGGGTTCGATGTTTCCACAACATTCTCCTGGGTCTTCGTTGTTTCTACCTCTCCACCCGTCCTCTTCATCCTTAACTTTGTCCCATGCGTTTTAGCCACTGTCCAGGTTCCTTTCTTGGCTTGAGGATTCTCAACAGGAGGATTACTACGAATCCTCTTGTTTTCCTCAGTCAGTCGCTGTATCTCAAGCTTAGCTACCCTCAGTTCTTCCTTCAGCTGCTGGTAGAGTAGCTCAAGAGAGGACATCTTCTTCAGATTGACAGAGAGCACACAAGACACGTCTTCACTGAGTTAAGTAAGCTCCTTCTCCTGTATATATTACTAAATGTAAAAGGAGAAACTTTCGTTTTTCCTTTTGGGCCACCCTGCCTCGGTGGGAAACGGCCGACGTGTTGAAAGAAAAAGATATATATATAGTAGGTTGGTAGACAACAAACACCCAGGGAGGTACTACAGTCCTGCCAAGTGAGTGTAAAACGAAAGTCTGTATTTGTTTTACATGATGGTAGGATTGCTGGTGTCTTTTTTTCTGTCTCATAAACATGCAAGATTTCAGGTACGTCTTGCTACTTCTACTTACACTTAGGTCACGCTACACATACATGTACACGTTTATGTATACACATTCATCTGTGTTTTCTTTGATTTTATCTTAATAGTTTCTTGTTCTTATTACTTTTCGTTTCATATCCATGGGGAAGTGGAATAAGAATCTTTCCTCCGTAAGCCATGCGTGTTGTAAAAGTCAACTAAAATGCCGGGAACAATGGGCTAGTAACCCCTTTTCCCTTATAACTTACTAAAAAGAAAAAGAAGAAAACCGTCAAAGTGGGATGTTTGAATGTGCGTGGATGTTGTGCGAATGATAAGAAAGAGATGATTGTAGATGTTATGAATGAGAAGAAGCTGGATGTCCTGGCTTTAAGTGAAACAAAGCTGAAAAGGGTAGGAGAGTTTCAGTGGGGAGAAATAAATGGGATTAGGTCAGGGGTTTCTAATAGTTAGAGCTAAGGAAGGAAGAGGAGCCTTTAATTGAACTATGTGTAGAAAGAGGTTTGGTAGTAGTTTGTTAGATTATGTATTGGTGGATAAAAGGTTGATGGGTAGGCTTCAGTATGTACATGTTTATAGAGGGGCAACGGAGAGAAGGAAGTTAGGGTGAGATATAAGCAACTATTGGCAGAAAAGTGGTCTAGTGCAAGTATGAGAAGTGGGGGGGGGGGGGTTGAAGATTGATGGGATAGTTTTAAAAATGCAGTATTAGAATGTGGGGCAGAAGTTTGTGGCTAGAGGAGGGTGGGTGCAGGAGGAAAGAGAAGTGATTGGTGGAACGATGAGGTAAAGGGTGCGATAAAAGAAAAAAAGATAGCTTTTGAGAAAAGCAGAAGTAATATCAGAAGGGCAAAGTATATGGAGATTAAAAGAAAGGTGAAGAGAGTGGTGAGAGAGTTTAAAAGGAAACCAAATGATAGAGTGGGAGAGGCACTCTCAAGAAATTTTGCTGAGAATAAGAAAAAAAAATTGGAGTGAGATAAACAAGTTAAGAAAGCCTAGGGAACGAATAGATTTGTCAGTTAAAAACAGAGTAGGGGAGTTAGTAGATGGGGAGCTGGAGGTATTGGGTAGATGGCGGGAATATTTTGAAGAACTTTTAAATGTCGATTAAGAAAGGGAGGCGGTAATTTCATGCACTGGCCAGGGAGGTACAACATCTTTTAGGAGTGAAGAAGAGCAGGATGTGAGTGTGGGGGAGGTGCATGAGGCATTACGTAGAATGAATGGGGGTAAAGCAACTGGAACTGACGGGATCATTACAAAAATGTTAAGAGCAGAGGTAGATATAGTGTTGGAGTGGTTGGTGTTTTTGTTTAATAAATGTATGGAATAGGGAAAGGTACCTAGGGATTGGCAGAGAGCATGTATAATTCCTATATATAAAAGGAAAGGGGGACAAATGAGATTGTAAAATTATAGGGGAATAAGTTTACTGTGTATACCAGGTAAAGTGTATGGTAGGGTTATTATTGAAAGAATTAAAGGTAAGACAGAAAGCAGGATGGCAGATGAGAAAGGAAGCTTTAGAATGGGTAGGGGATGTGTAGATCGGGTGTTTACATTGAAGTATATAGTGAACAGTATATAGATAAAGGTAGGGAAATTTTCATTGCATTTATGGATTAAGAAAAGGCATATGATAGAGGGGATAGGGAAGCAATGTGGCAGGTGTTGTAAGTGTATGGAATAGGTAGTAAGTTACTAAATGCTGTAAAGAGTTTTTATGAGGATAGTGAGGTTCAGGTTAGGGTGTGTAGGAGAGAGGGAGATTACTTCCCGGTAAAAGTAGGTCTTAGACAGGGTTGTGTAATGTCACCATGGTTGTTTAATATATTTATAAATAGGTGTTGGGGAGAGGGGTGGGATTAAATTATGGGGAATCAAATACAAAATGGGAGTTGACAAAGTTACTTTTGGCTGATGATACTGTGTTTTTGGGAGATTCTAAAGAAAAGTTGCAAAGGTTTTGGGACGAGTTTGGGAGTGTGTGTAAAGGTAGAAAGTTGAAAGTGAACATAGATAAGAGTAAGGTGATGAGGGTATCAAACGATTTAAATAAAGAAAAATTGGATATCACGCTGGAGAAGAAGGAATATGGAAGAAGTGAATGTTTTCAGATATTTGGGAGTTCATTTGTCAGGGGATGGGTTTATGAAGGATGAGGTTAACCATAGAATTGATAAAGAAAAAAAGGTGAGTGGTGCGTTGAGGTATCTGTGGAGACAAAGAATGTTATCGATGGAGGCAAAGAAGGGAATGTGAAGCATGGGTTGTAAATGCTGTAGAGAGGAGGCAGTGGAGATGTCGTGTCTAAGTGCAATGTGTGGTGTAACTATTATGCAGAGAATTCGTAGTGTGGAAATTAGGAGGAGCTGTGTGTATTAGTCAGAGGGCTGAAGAGGGGCTGTTGAGGTGGTTTGGTCATTTAAAGAGAATGGAACAAAGTAGAATGACTTGGAGAGCATATAAATTTGTAATGGAATTAAGGCAGGTAGACAGTTGACTGAAAAAAATGAGCCACGTATAATATAAGCGGTACTTAGGAAATTTCTTGCAAAACCTGCAACCAATCACGTATTCTGCACATATGTAGCTTATTAGGGTAAGTAATGAACGTAAGACATCTGATAAATCTGAATACAAAAGGTTCAACACTTTTTCCATGTATCAAGAAGCGTAACCATAATATTAACAAACAAAAATTCTTATATATATATATATATATATATATATATATATATATATATATATATATATATATATATATATATATATATATATATATATATATATATATATATATATATTACTTAATTTCTCAGGTTAAAAAGATGCATCTATTCTGTTAAGTTTTTTTATTTTACTTTCCTATTAGCTCTTTTATTTTGAAACATTCTGGGTGTCTTAGTTTTTGAAATGTGGACTGATGGTAGTGTTGCTTTAGGTGTACTGGAGTGTACACTCTGAGTGCAAGAACAAGCCCGTGACTGCACCTCTGGCACAATCAGTGGAGGATCGTAGTTAACATTAGTGGAGGTGCTGCGCTTCAGAACATTTTTAGCCATTGTTTTAATATTGTGTAAAACGAAACAAACATATAAAAAGAAACTTTATACGTAAGTTTCATAAAATCACAAATAAAAATAGATTTTATTTTTCCCAAATTGTTACAGTTCAAGTTTGATCCATTCATTTAAAAACAAAATTCATTCTTCTTGTTCAACTTTGCGTGAAAAGATTAATAATTTTCTCCTTGATCTCTTGAAGATTGGTGAGGAAATTTTTCACCATTGCAACACTGCAAGTGTGTTTAGTCTTTCAGGATTCATAGTGATCCTTAGAAAAGTTTTTATTGTTTTCAGTGTTGAAAAGCAGCGTTGTGGCTCTGATGTTGTCATGGCAGCGTTCTGGCTCTGATGTAGTCATGGCATCGTTCTGGCTCTGATGTAGTCATGGCAGCGTTCTGGCTCTGATGTTGTCATGGCAGCGTTCTGGCTCTGATGTAGTCATAGCAGCGTTCTGGCTCTGATGTAGTCATGGCAGCGTTCTGGCTCTGATGTAGTAATGGCAGCGTTCTGGCTCTGATGTTGTCATGGCAGCGTTCTGGCTCTGATGTAGTCATGGCAGCGTTCTGGCTCTGATGTTGTCATAGCAGCGTTCTGGCTCTGATGTAGTCATGGCAGCGTTCTGGCTCTGATGTAGTCATGGCAGCGTTCTGGCTCTGATGTAGTCATGGCAGCGTTCTGGCTCTGATGTTGTCATGGCAGCGTTCTGGCTCTGATGTTGTCATGGCAGCGTTCTGGCTCTGATGTTGTCATGGCAGCGTTCTGGCTCTGATGTTGTCATGGCAGCGTTCTGGCTCTGATGTTGTCATGACAGCGTTCTGTTTCTGATGTTGTCATGGCAGCGTTCTGGCTCTGATGTTGTCATGGCAGCGTTCTGGCTCTGATGTTGTCATGGCAGCGTTCTGGCTCTGATGTATTCATGGCAGCGTTCTCGCTCTGATGTTGTCATGGCAGCGTTCTGTTTATGATGTTGTCATGGCAGCGTTCTGGCTCTGATGTTGTCATGGCAGCGTTCTGGCTCTGATGTTGTCATGGCAGCGTTCTGGCTCTGATGTATTCATGGCAGCGTTCTCGCTCTGATGTTGTCATGGCAGCGTTCTGGCTCTGATGTTGTCATGGCAGCGTTCTGCTCTGATGTTGTCATGCAGCTTCTGGCTTGATGTGTCTGGCAGCGTTCTGGCTCTGATGTTGGTAGTTTCATGGGTTTCCGGTTATTGCAGGTTTGCTCTGTGTGTCGCAGGTTCGGCTCTAGCTCGTTCTGCTCTGATGTTCATGGTTCTGGTCATGTATGGCCTTCCGATGTTGTCATGCAGCTTCTGGTGATGTGTCAGGCAGCGTTCTGCCGATGTTATGGCGGTTCTGGTCGATGTTGTCATGCGCGTGCTCTGTGTCATGCAGCGTTCTGCCGATTTGTCAGCATTCGGCTCGATGTGTCTGGCAGTTCTTCGATGTCATGGCAGCTCTGGCCTATGGTCATGCGGTTCTGCATTTGTCATGCAGGTCGCTCGATGTTTGGCGCGTCTGGCCTGATGTTCATGAGGTTCTGCGAGTGCGGCGCGTTGCTCGATGTTGTCGCGTTCTGTCTATTTATGCAGCGTTCGCCTGATGTCATGGCGTTCTGCCTGATGTTGTCAGCAGCGTTTGGCCTGTTCGTCGCTCTGTTGTCATGCGCTCGTTGTCATGCAGCGTTCTGCTCGATTTGTATGGCAGCGTTGCTCTGATGTTATTACAGCAGCGTTTGCTATTGTGCGGTTGTTATGTTCATGGTTCTGCCTGATGTCATGGCAGCGTTCTGCTTGTGTATGGCAGGTTGCTCTGATTGTGACGTCGTCTGTGTCATCAGCGTGTCTGTTCAGCGTTCTTTTTCATGGCAGCGTTCTGGCCTGATGTACAGGTTTCGTGCGCGCGTTTGTTGTATGCAGCGTTGGCTCTATGTCGGCAGCGTTGGTCGAGTCATGGCGTCTGCCATGTCAGGAGCGTTCTGCCTGATGTCGGCGTTCTGCTGATGTTTCATGGCAGGTTCTGCCTGATGTCTGCAGCGTTCTGTCGATGTTGTATGGCAGCGTTCGCTCTGATGTTGTCAGAGTTCGCTCTATTTGTCAGCAGGTTCTGCTGATGTGTCATGCGGTTTGTCGATGTTGTCAGCTTGTCTGATGTGTCATGGCAGCGTTCTGCTTGATTTATTGTCATGGTTGTCGGTTGTAGTTGATTCATGAACATTGTATTCGTAATTAGCAGCTTTTTTATTTCATGCATTCGGTCTATGTCATGGCAGTTCTGCTCTGATGTTGTTGGCAGCGTTCTCTCTGATGTTTCGGCGTTCTGGTCTGATGTTGTCATGGCAGCGTTCTGGCTCTGATGTTGTCATGGAGCGTTCTGGCTCTGATGTAGTCATGGCAGCGTTCTGGCTCTGATGTAGTCATGGCAGCGTTCTGGTTCTGATGTAGTCATGGCAGCGTTCTGGTTCTGATGTAGTCATGGCAGCGTTCTGGCTCTGATGTAGTCATGGCAGCGTTCTGGTTCTGATGTAGTCATGGCAGCGTTCTGGTTCTGATGTAGTCATGGCAGCGTTCTGGTTCTGATGTAGTCATAGCAGCGTTCTGGTTCTGATGTAGTCATGGCAGCGTTCTGGTTCTGATGTAGTCATTGCAGCGTTCTGGCTCTGATGTAGTCATGGCAGCGTTCTGGTTCTGATGTAGTCATGGCAGCGTTCTGGTTCTGATGTAGTCATGGCAGCGTTCTGGCTCTGATGTAGTCATGGCAGCGTTCTGGCTCTGATGTTGTCATGGCAGCGTTCTGGCTCTGATGTAGTCATGGCAGCGTTCTGGCTCTAATGTAGTCATGGCAGCGTTCTGGTTCTGATGTAGTCATGGCAGCGTTCTGGTTCTGATGTAGTCATAGCAGCGTTCTGGTTCTGATGTAGTCATGACAGCGTTCTGGTTCTGATGTAGTCATAGCAACGTTCTGGTTCTGATGTAGTCATGGCAGCGTTCTGGTTCTGATGTAGTCATGGCAGCGTTCTGGTTCTGATGTAGTCATGGCAGCGTTCTGGCTCTGATGTTAGTCATGGCAGCGTTCTGGCTCTGATGTTGTCATGGCAGCGTTCTGGCTCTGATGTAGTCATGGCAGCGTTCTGGCTCTAATGTAGTCATGGCAGCGTTCTGGCTCTGATGTAGTCATGGCAGCGTTCTGGCTCTGATGTTGTCATGGGAATTGTCAAGAGGATTTTTATGAGTTTCGTAATTTCACTAAGAACACATCTAGATTATTTTCCAAAATAAATTTCAGCAGCTCAATTAATTTCAATATTCATGCATATCGGATCCACAATAGAATACTTTTAGTTCAGTTCCCAGGTTTTCTTTGTCAATGATGGGAGATGCTTCAGTGGTCAGTACTGTCTCTTCTGTAAGCAGTTCAGTCTTAAAACTAGTGAAACTTTTCTTGTTGAACAATTTATCAGGTACTAAGTGTTTACTGGAAGAATATCTGTCATTATATTAACACATATACAGTCACACACTTCCTTAGCTTCTGCCATGAGTGTCTTTTGAAGGATTTTCACAGTACTTCCAGTTTCTTATTTCTAAAATAGCAGGTTTGAAATCTGTTATATATTCACTGACTTTAGACACTAATTTCTGGAGATTGCATATGGTTGTAAATTACTTCAACATGAGGCATAGTCTGATGACAAAGCTCTAACCAAAACATGAAATTATCATCATTCAGGTATTTTAAAATTCCTGTTGCTTCTGCAGTGGTTTGATTTGCATTTGATGTTGACTGAATTTCAGTAAGGCAGCTTTTTAAAGGTTGTATATTTTCATGAACTCTGTTTACGGTCCATATGTTAAAGTTGCACCTTGTGGAGGATGGACGTGGAATGTTGACGTCCATATACTTCTTGAGAATGCTGACGTCTATATGCTTCGTGAGAATGCTGACGTCCATATGTTTCTTGAGAATGCTGATGTCCATATGATTCTTGAGAATGCTGATGTCCATATGCTTCTTGAGAATGCTGACTTCCATATGCTTCTTGAGAATGCTGACGTCCATATGCTTCTTGAGAATGCTGACGTCCATATGTTTCTTGAGAATGCTGATGTCCATATGCTTCTTGAGAATGCTGACGTCCATATGCTTCTTGAGAATGTTGACGTCCATATGTTTCTTGAGAATGCTGACGTCCATATGCTTCTTGAGAATGCTGACGTCTATATGCTTCTTGAGAATGCTGATGTCCATATGCTTCTTGAGAATGCTGACGTCCATATGTTTCTTGAGAATGCTGATGTCCATATTCTTCTTGAGAATGCTGACGTCCATATACTTCTTGAGAATGTTGACGTCCATATGCTTCTTGAGAATGCTGACGTCCATATGCTTCTTGAGAATGCTGACGTCCATATGTTTCTTGAGAATGCTGATGTCCATATTCTTCTTGAGAATGCTGACGTCCATATGCTTCTTGAGAATGTTGACGTCCATATGTTTCTTGAGAATGCTGATGTCCATATTCTTCTTGAGAATGCTGACGTCCATATGCTTCTTGAGAATGCTGACGTCCATATGCTTCATGAGAATGCTGACGTCCATATGCTTCTTGAGAATGCTGACGTCCATATGCTTCATGAGAATGCTGACGTCCATATGCTTCTTGAGAATGCTGACGTCCATATGCTTCATGAGAATGCTGACGTCTATATGCTTCTTGAGAATGCTGACGTCCATATGCTTCATGAGAATGCTGACGTCCATATGTTTCTTGGTAATGCTGACGTCCATATGCTTCATGAGAATGCTGACGTCTATATGCTTCATGAGAATGCTGACGTCCATATGCTTCTTGAGAATGCTGACGTCCATATGCTTCTTGAGAATGCTGACGTCCATATGCTTCTTGAGAATGCTGACGTCCATATGCTTCTTGAGAATGCTGACGTCCATATGCTTCTTGAGAATGCTGACGTCCATATGTTTCTTGAGAATGCTGATGTCCATATGTTTCTTGAGAATGTTGACGTCCATATGCTTCTTGAGAATGCTGACGTCTATATGCTTCTTGAGAATGTTGACGTCCATATGTTTCTTGAGAATGCTGACGTCCATATGCTTCTTGAGAATGCTGACGTCTATATGCTTCTTGAGAATGCTGATGTCCATATGCTTCTTGAGAATGCTGACGTCCATATGTTTCTTGAGAATGCTGATATCCATATTCTTCTTGAGAATGTGGACGTCCATATGCTTCTTGAGAATGTTGACGTCCATATGCTTCTTGAGAATGCTGACGTCCATATGCTTCTTGAGAATGCTGACGTCCATATGCTTCTTGAAAATGCTGACGTCCATATGCTTCTTGAGAATGCTGACGTCCATATGTTTCTTGAGAATGCTGATGTCCATATTCTTCTTGAGAATGCTGGCGTCCATATGCTTCTTGAGAATGTTGACGTCCATATGCTTCTTGAGAATGTTGACGTCCATATGTTTCTTGAGAAAGCTGATGTCCATATTCTTCTTGAGAATGCTGACGTCCATATGCTTCTTGAGAATGCTGACGTCCATATGCTTCATGAGAATGCTGACGTCCATATGCTTCTTGAGAATGCTGACGTCCATATGCTTCATGAGAATGCTGACGTCCATATGCTTCTTGAGAATGCTGACGTCCATATGCTTCATGAGAATGCTGACGTCCATATGCTTCTTGAGAATGCTGACGTCCATATGCTTCTTGAGAATGCTGACGTCCATATGCTTCATGAGAATGCTGACGTCTATATGCTTCTTGAGAATGCTGACGTCCATATGCTTCTTGAGAATGCTGACGTCCATATGTTTCTTGAGAATGCTGACGTCCATATGCTTCTTGAGAATGCTGACGTCCATATGCTTCTTGAGAATGCTGACGTCCATATGCTTCTTGAGAATGGATACACGTTGCGGTGACCTTGAGAAGAATGTTGGAATAGCCAAAATGTTAGAGAAAAATATTCTTGTGTTCCGTGTAATACTTTGCTGCATTTCTCATTATTAAATTATGTTGATGTTCATAACAGTGAATAAAATGTGCATTACTATAAACTGCTTTTATTTTTGCTTGAACTCCAGTTTTTTTTTTTTTTGCCTTTCAAGACATTTGCACCATGAAATGTCTGAGCTGGAAATACTGTAGGACAGTGAGGGGAATATACCAGGGCTGGATTAACCATTAAGAAAAATAATCACGTGCTTAGGTCATCTAGGGAAGTTGAGGCACCACAGAAATTTTCCATTGCCGGATTCACCAGGGACCATATGGTGCAGCTAAACCAGGCTCCACAAAAAAAGGCTCCCACAATAAATGAAAAAATTACATATATTTTTTATTATTCTTTTTATTAACACATTGGCCGTTTCCCACCAAGGTAAGGTGTCCCGAAAAAGAAAAACTTTATCATCATTCACTCCATCACTGTCTTGTCAGAGGCGTGCTTACACTACAGTTATAAAACTGCAACATTAACACCCTCCTTCAGAGTGCTGGCACTGTACTTCCCATCTTCAGGAATCAGGTTCGGCCTGCTGGTTTCCCTGAATCCATTCATAAATGTTACCTTGCTTACACTCCAACAGTACGTCAAGTCCTAAAAACCATTTGTCTCTATTTACTCCTATCTAACACTCTCACGCACGCTTGCTGGAAATCCAAGCCCCTCGCACACAAAACCTCCTTTACCCCCTCCCTCCAACCTTTGCTAGGCCGGCCCCTACCCTGCCTTCCCTCCACTACAGATTTATACACTCTAGAAGTCATTCTATTTTGTTCCAGCCTCTCTACATGTCCAAACCAACTCAATAACCCTTCCTCAGCCCTCTGGATAATACTTTTGGTAATCCCACACCTCCTCCTAATCTCCAAACTACGGATTCTCTGCATTATATTCACACCACACATTGACCTCAGACATGACATCTCCACTGCCTCCAGCCTTCTCCCTGTTGCAACATTTACAACCCATGCCTCACACCTATACAAGAGCATTGGTATAACTATACTCTCATACATTCCCCTCTTTGTTTTCATGGATAAAGTTCTCTGTCTCCACAGACTCCGAAGTGCACCACTCACCTTTTACCTCTCGTTAATTATATGATTCACCTCATCCTTCATAGACCCATCTGCTGACACATCCACTCCCAAATATCTGAACACATTCACCTCCTCCATACTCTCTCCCTCCAATCTGATATCCAATCTTCTGTTACCTAATTTTTTTGTTATCCTCCTTACCTTGCTCTTTCCTATATTCACTTTTAATTTCCTTCTTTTACATACCCTACCAAACTCATCCACTAACCTCTGCAACTTCTCTTCTGAATCCCCCAAAAGCAGTGTCATCAGCAAAGAGCAACTGTGACAACTCCCACTATGTGTGAGATTCTTTATCTCACTTCTCTTACAACTCCATCTATAAATATATTGAACAATCACGGTGACATCACACATCCCTGTCTAAGGCCTTCTTTTACTGGGAAATAATCTCCTCTCTCATACATACTCTAACCTGAGCCTCACTATCCTCGTAAAAACTTTTCACCGCTTTCAATAACCTACCTCCTATTCCATACATTTGCAACATCTGTCACATTGCCCCCTATCCATCCTATCATATGTCTTTTCCAAATCCATAAATGCCACAAATATCTCTTTACCATTAACTAAATACTGTTCACCTATATGTTTCACTGCAAACACTTGGTCTACACACCCCCTACCCTTCCTAAAGCCTCCTTGTTCATCTTCTATCCTGCTCTCCGTCTTACTCTTAATTCTTTCAATAATAACTCTACCATACACTTTACCAGGTATACTCAATGGACTTATTCACCTATAATTTTTACACTCTTTTGTCCCCTTTGCCTTTATACAAAGGAACTATGCACACACTCGGCCAATGATAATAATAAAATAGTAATAATAGAGGTTAATGATATACATTACTGTCGGAAATGCAACAAAGTCAGAATCTGGTAACTGGTAAACTACCACACGGTCCACCGAGGCTCACATGATCGTTCTTGTCTTGGTCATGTCAGCTGTCCTATTCGGTGGTCCAGTAAGAGTGATTGTCTTGGTCATGTCAGCTGTATTGTGCGGTGGTCCAGTGAGAGTGATTGTCTTGGTCATGTCAGCTGTCCTGTTCGGTGGTCCAGTGAGATTGTCTTGGTCATGTCAGCTGTCCTGTTCGGTGGTCCAGTGAGAGTGATTGTCTTGGTCATGTCAGCTGTCCTGTTCGATGGTCCAGTGAGAGGGATTGTCTTGGACATGTCAGCTGTCCTGTTCGGTGGTCCAGTGAGAGTGATTGTCTTGGTCATGTCAAATGTCCTGTTCGGTGGTCCAGTGAGAGTGATTGTCTTGGTCATGTCAGCTGTATTGTTCGGTGGTCCAGTGAGAGTGATTGTCTTGGTCATGTCAGCTGTATTGTTCGGTGGTCCAGTGAGAGTGATTGTCTTGGTCATGTCAGCTGTCCTGTGCGGTGGTCCAGTGAGAGTGATTGTCTTGGTCATGTCAGCTGTCTTTTTCGGTGGTCCAGTGAGAGTGATTGTCTTGGTCATGTCAGCTGTCCTGTGCGGTGGTCCAGTGAGAGTGATTGTCTTGGTCATGTCAGCTGTCCTGTGCGGTGGTCCAGTGAGAGTGATTGTCTTGGTCATGTCAGCTGTCCTGTTCGGTGGTCCAGTGAGAGTGATTGTCTTGGTCATGTCAGCTGTCTTGTTCGGTGGTCCAGTGAGAGTGATTGTCTTGGTCATGTCAGCTGTCTTGTTCGGTGGTCCAGTGAGAGTGATTGTCTTGGTCATGTCAGCTGTCTTGTTCGGTGGTCCAGTGAGAGTGATTGTCTTGGTCATGTCAAATGTCTTGTTCGGTGGTCCAGTGAGAGTGATTGTCTTGGTCATGTCAGCTGTCTTGTTCGGTGGTCCAGTGAGAGTGATTGTCTTGGTCATGTCAGCTGTCTTGTTCGGTGGTCCAGTGAGAGTGATTGTCTTGGTCATGTCAGCTGTCTTGTTCGGTGGTCCAGTGAGAGTGATTGTCTTGGTCATGTCAGCTGTCTTTTTCGGTGGTCCAGTGAGAGTGATTGTCTTGGTCATGTCAGCTGTCTTTTCGGTGGTCCAGTGAGAGTGATTGTTTTGGGTCATGTCAGCTGTCTTTGCGGTGGTCCAGTGAGAGTGATTGTCTTGGTCATGTCAGCTGTCCTGTCGGTTGTCCAGTGAGAGTGATTGTCTTGGTCATGTTAGCTGTCTTGTGCGGTGGTCCAGTGAGAGTAATTGTCTTGGTCATGTCAGCTGTCTTGTTGCGGTGGTCCAGTGAGAGTGATTGTCTTGGTCATGATGTCAGCTGTCTTGTGCGGTGGTCCAGTGAGAGTGAGTGCAGCGGCGCTCAGTACAGTGTTGCCAGATGAGGGTTTCTCCAATTTTTTAGGGTTTTAAAGGCCTTGGCGAGAATTTTGGGATAACTTTTCATGTGCACGGGAGCACAAAATTCAGCTTCAAGCTCGTAATTAAATTCTTTGTGTCATAGTTCAGCCTGTGATATGTGTAAATGTGTAGATTGCCATATAATATACAAACAAAATATTCTTTTTATTTCTGTATTTTACAGACCCCAAGAACCAAGATGAAACGTTCTCAGTTAAGTTGTGCAAAACAAATCGAAAACTATCAAAAAGAAACAAGAGAAGACTTTAGATTTAGTGTCCAATACTGCAAAGCACAACGTTCCACAACGTGATATACCAATTCCGGTTCAGAACCAATTTCCGTCATCATGTCTCACTACTGATCTCACTTTGTCTGTAAATTCTCTTGATTCCTCTACTGGAAATGTTGATTCAGATTGCTTTACAAGACATGTAGGGTTGAAATAATTGCTGAAAATGAAAGTAGATCATGGTGATGGTGGTGAAATGATTCAGTCTGCAAAAGATCCAGCGTTGTGGCTTGATTTCTCTGCTGATGATGTGGCTTATTGGATGCTTGTGGACCCAGTGAGTGTCAACACCACAATGGGCCATTTAACAAGTCTTACCGGCATTTTAGTAGTGGCAAACCTTCAAGATACTGTTACAAAAACTTTTCGATGGGGCAAAAGCCAATGGTGAGAAATAAAAGAGAGTGGTTATTGTATTCACCATGAACTGGATCAGTTTACTGTTTTGTTTGTAAACTGCTTGCTCCTAAAAAAAATTCTCACATTTTGTTGTAAAAGAAGGGTTCAGTAACTGCGAAATGCTATTGTAATTGATCATCATGAAAAAAAAAAACACTACTCACCGAGACTCGGTGTTATTATACTTAAGTCGCAGACAAGATGAGAGATTGGACAGCAGTTGGAAAAACAAATTCAGGAAAATTGTTATTACTGGGAACATGTGTTGATGCGTGTCATAGCTGTTATTACTGGGAACATGTGTTGAGGCGTGTCATAGCTGTTATTACTGGGAACAATGTGTTTAGCGATGTTACTGAGACTGTGATGCATCTATTACTGGGAACATGTGTTGAGGCGTGTCATAGCTGTTATTACTGGGAACAGTGTTGATGCGTGTCATAGCTGTTATTACTGGGAACAAGTGTTGATGCGTGTCATAGCTGTTATTACTGGGAACAAGTGTTGATGCGTGTCATAACTGTTATTACTGGGACCATGTGTTGATGCGTGTCATAGCTGTTATTACTGGGAACAAGTGTTGATGCGTGTCATAGCTGTTATAACTGGGAACAAGTGTTGATGCGTGTCATAGCTGTTATTACTGGGAACATGTGTTGATGCGTGTCATAGCTGTTATTACTGGGAACATGTGTTGATGCGTGTCATAGCTGTTATTACTGGGAACAGTGTTGATGGTGTCATAGCTGTTATTACTGGGAACAAGTGTTGATGCGTGTCATAGCTGTTATTACTGGGAACATGTGTTGATGCGTGTCATAGCTGTTATTACTGGGAACAAGTGTTGAGGCGTGTCATAGCTGTTATTACTGGGAACATGTGTTGATGCGTGTCATAGCTGTTATTACTGGGAACATGTGTTGATGCATTTCATAGCTGTTATTACTGGGAACATGTGTTGATGCGTGTCATAGCTGTTATTACTGGGAACATGTGTTGATGCGTGTCATAGCTGTTATTACTGGGAACAAGTGTTGATGGCGTGTCATAGCTGTTATTACTGGGAACATGTGTTGATGCGTGTCATAGCTGTTATTACTGGGAACAAGTGTTGAGGCGTGTCATAGCTGTTATTACTGGGAACATGTGTTGATGCGTGTCATAGCTGTTATTACTGGGAACATGTGTTGATGCGTGTCATAGCTGTTATTACTGGGAACATGTGTTGATGCGTGTCATAGCTGTTATTACTGGGAACATGTGTTGATGCGTGTCATAGCTGTTATTACTGGGAACATGTGTTGAGGCGTGTCATAGCTGTTATTACTGGGAACATGTGTTGATGCGTGTCATAGCTGTTATTACTGGGAACATGTGTTGAGCGTGTCATAGCTGTTATTACTGGGAACATGTGTTGATGCGTGTCATAGCTGTTATTACTGGGAACATGTGTTGATGCGTGTCATAGCTGTTATTACTGGGAACATGTGTTGATGCGTGTCATAGCTGTTATTACTGGGAACATGTGTTGAGGCGTGTCATAGCTGTTATTACTGGGAACATGTGTTGATGCGTGTCATAGCTGTTATTACTGGGAACATGTGTTGAGGCGTGTCATAGCTGTTATTACTGGGAACATGTGTTGAGGCGTGTCATAGCTGTTATTACTGGGAACAAGTGTTGAGGCGTGTCATAGCTGTTATTACTGGGAACAAGTGTTGATGCGTGTCATAGCTGTTATTACTGGGAACATGTGTTGAGGCGTGTCATAGCTGTTATTACTGGGAACATGTGTTGAGGCGTGTCATAGCTGTTATTACTGGGAACATGTGTTGAGCGTGTCATAGCTGTTATTACTGGGAACAGTGTTGATGCGGTCATAGCTGTTATTACTGGGAACATGTGTTGATGCGTGTCATAGCTGTTATTACTGGGAACATGTGTTGAGGCGTGTCATAGCTGTTATTACTGGGAACAAGTGTTGATGCGTGTCATAGCTGTTATTACTGGGAACATGTGTTGAGGCGTGTCATAGCTGTTATTACTGGGAACAAGTGTTGATGCGTGTCATAGCTGTTATTACTGGGAACATGTGTTGAGCGTGTCATAGCTGTTATTACTGGGAACATGTGTTGATGCGTGTCATAGCTGTTATTACTGGGAACATGTGTTGAGGCGTGTCATAGCTGTTATTACTGGGAACATGTGTTGAGGCGTGTCATAGCTGTTATTACTGGGAACAAGTGTTGAGGCGTGTCATAGCTGTTATTACTGGGAACATGTGTTGATGCGTGTCATAGCTGTTATTACTGGGAACAGTGTTGAGGCGTGTCATAGCTGTTATTATCTGGGAACATGTGTTGAGCGTGTCATAGCTGTTATTACTGGGAACAGTGTTGAGGCGTGTCATAAGCTGTTATTACTGGGAACAGTGTTGAGGCGTGTCATAGCTGTTATTACTGGGAACAAGTGTTGAGCGTGTCATAGCTGTTATTACTGGGAACAAGTGTTGAGGCGTGTCATAGCTGTTATTACTGGGAACAATTGTTGAGGCGTGTCATAGCTGTTATTACTGGGAACATGTGTTGAGGCGTGTCATAGCTGTTATTACTGGGAACAAGTGTTGATGCGTGTCATAGCTGTTATTACTGGGAACATGTGTTGAGGCGTGTCATAGCTGTTATTACTGGGAACATGTGTTGAGGAGTGTCATAGCTGTTATTACTGGGAACATGTGTTGAGGCGTGTCATAGCTGTTATTACTGGGAACATGTGTTGAGGCGTGTCATAGCTGTTATTACTGGGAACAAGTGTTGAGGCGTGTCATAGCTGTTATTACTGGGAACATGTGTTGATGCGTGTCATAGCTGTTATTACTGGGAACAAGTGTTGAGGCGTGTCATAACTGTTATTACTGGGAACAAGTGTTGAGGCGTGTCATAACTGTTATTACTGGGAACATGTGTTGAGGCGTGTCATAACTGTTATTACTGGGAACATGTGTTGAGGCGTGTCATAACTGTTATTACTGGGAACAAGTGTTGAGGCGTGTCATAGCTGTTATTACTGGGAACAAGTGTTGAGGCGTGTCATAGCTGTTATTACTGGGAACAAGTGTTGAGGCGTGTCATAGCTGTTATTACTGGGAACATGTGTTGAGGCGTGTCATAGCTGTTATTACTGGGAACAAGTGTTGAGGTGTGTCATAGCTGTTATTACTGGGAACATGTGTTGAGGCGTGTCATAGCTGTTATTACTGGGAACAAGTGTTGAGGCGTGTCATAGCTGTTATTACTGGGAACATGTGTTGAGGCGTGTCATAGCTGTTATTACTGGGAACATGTGTTGAGGCGTGTCATAGCTGTTATTCGACAGTTAGGACGTGTCTGCTTTCGGAACAGATGGAGGACATGCTAGCAATGATTATTAAGCTGGAGCACATAGCAGTTGCCAATCAGTCATATCTATACAATGAAAGGAACATGCTTAGTGTTCAACACCTCTGAGGAACATAATTATGGCTCATAATGATCACTTACTGTGACAAGTAAATGTGGAGTTGTCATGCTGATTTCACACCTGATACCATGATGAGGCAGTTAATGTGTATTAGACTGAAAGATGGGAGATGTCATGCTGTTATACTCTCGTGACTGAAGCACATTGCTTGGAACATCTGATACAGATTGGAGTTTGCAGCTAAACTTTTAAAGATGGAGTCATGCTATTGACCATTCTATACAGTCATGGTATAAGGAATGCTGGCAAAATCTAGTAACAACTTGAAATATGTATGGGCTCACTAATCTGACCATTGTTGACTAGAACAATGTCTGGGCTTATTTTTTCATCTCAACCAGGGGATCTATCATATGGCAAATTCTGTAGATAGGATGCATGAATTGTACTAAAGATGGGAGCACATGCTTGGTAACACTCTCTGATACAATGGGAGAGCACATGCTATGGAACACTCACGTGAATCAGATGGAGGAAGCTATGTGCAACACTCTCGATACAGATGGGAGGCACATGCTATGGCAACACTCTCTGATACCAGATGGGAGGCACATGCTATGGCAACACTCTCTGACACAAGATGGGAGGCACATGCTATGGCAACACTCTCTGATACCAGATGGGAGGCACATGCTATGGCAACACTCTCTGACACCAGATGGGAGGCACATGCTATGGCGACACTCTCTGATATCAGATGGGAGGCACATGCTATGGCAACACTCTCTGATACCAGATGGGAGGCACATGCTATGGCAACACTCTCTGACACAAGATGGGAGACACATGCTATGGCAACACTCTCTGACACCAGATGGGAGGCACATGCTATGGCAACACTCTCTGACACCAGATGGGAGGCACATGCTATGGCAACACTCTTTGACACCATATAGGAGGCACATGCTATGGCAACACTCTCTGACAACAGATGGGAGGCACATGCTATGGCAACACTCTCTGACACCAGATGGGAGGCACATGCTATGGCAACACTCTCTGACAACAGATGGGAGGCACATGCTATGGCAACACTCTCTGACACCAGATGGGAGGCACATGCTATGGCAACACTCTCTGACACCAGATGGGAGGCACATGCTATGGCAACACTGACAACAGATGGGAGGCACATGCTATGGCAACACTGACAACAGATGGGAGACACATGCTATGGCAACACTCTCTGACACCAGATGGGAGGCACATGCTATGGCAACACTCTCTGACACCAGATGGGAGGCACATGCTATGGCAACACTCTCTGACAACCAGATGGGAGGCACATGCTATGGCAACACTCCTGACACCAGATGGGAGGCACATGCTATGGCAACACTCTCTGACACCAGATGGGAGGCACATGCTATGGCAACACTCTCTGAACCAGATGGGAGGCACATGCTATGGCAACACTCTCTGACACCAGATGGGAGGCACATGCTATGGCAACACTCCTGACACCAGATGGGAGGCACATGCTATGGCAACACTCTCTGACACCAGATGGGAGGCACATGCTATGGCAACACTCTCTGACACCAGATGGGAGGCACATGCTATGGCAACACTCTCTGACACCAGATGGGAGGCACATGCTATGGCAACACTCTCTGACACCAGATGGGAGGCACATGCTATGGCAACACTCTCTGAACCAGATGGGAGGCACATGCTATGGCAACATCTCTGATACCAGATGGGAGGCACATGCTATGGCAACACTCTCTGATACCAGATGGGAGGCACATGCTATGGCAACACTCTCTGATACCAGATGGGAGGCACATGCTATGGCAACACTCCTGACACCAGATGGGAGCACATGCTATGGCACACTCTCTGACACAGATGGGAGGCACATGCTATGGCAACACTCTCTGACACCAGATGGGAGGCACATGCTATGGCACACTCTCTGACACCAGATGGGAGGCACATGCTATGGCAACACTCTCTGACACCAGATGGGAGGCACATGCTATGGCAACACTCTCTGACACCAGATGGGAGGCACATGCTATGGCAACACTCTCTGACACCAGATGGGAGGCACATGCTATGGCAACACTCTCTGACACCAGATGGGAGGCACATGCTATGGCAACACTGACAACAGATGGGAGGCACATGCTATGGCAACACTGACAACAGATGGGAGACACATGCTATGGCAACACTCTCTGACACCAGATGGGAGGCACATGCTATGGCAACAATCTCTGACACCAGATGGGAGGCACATGCTATGGCAACACTCTCTGACAACAGATGGGAGGCACATGCTATGGCAACACTCTCTGACACCAGATGGGAGGCACATGCTATGGCAACACTCTCTGATACCAGATGGGAGGCACATGCTATGGCAACACTCTCTGATACCAGATGGGAGGCACATGCTATGGCAACACTCTCTGACACCAGATGGGAGGCACATGCTATGGCAACACTCTCTGACACCAGATGGGAGGCACATGCTATGGCAACACTCTCTGAAACCAGATGGGAGGCACATGCTATGGCAACACTCTCTGACACCAGATGGGAGGCACATGCTATGGCAACACTCTCTGACACCAGATGGGAGGCACATGCTATGGCAACACTCTCTGACACCAGATGGGAGGCACATGCTATGGCAACACTCTCTGATACCAGATGGGAGGCACATGCTATTGCGACACTCTCTGATACCAGATGGGAGGCACATGCTATGGCAACACTCTCTGACACCAGATGGGAGGCACATGCTATGGCAACACTCTCTGATACCAGATGGGAGGCACATGCTATGGCAACACTCTCTGATACCAGATGGGAGGCACATGCTATGGCAACACTCTCTGACACCAGATGGGAGGCACATGCTATGGCAACACTCTCTGACACCAGATGGGAGGCACATGCTATGGCGACACTCTCTGACACCAGATGGGAGGCACATGCTATGGCGACACTCTCTGACACCAGATGGGAGGCACATGCTATGGCAACACTCTCTGACACCAGATGGGAGGCACATGCTATGGCAACACTCTCTGACACCAGATGGGAGGCACATGCTATGGCAACACTCTCTGACACCAGATGGGAGGCACATGCTATGGCGACACTCTCTGACACCAGATGGGAGGCACATGCTATGGCAACACTCTCACCATGACGAGGCACACTAGGCAACACTCTGACACCAGATGGAGGCACATGCTATGGCAACACTCTCTGACACCAGATGGGAGGCACATGCTATGGCAACACTCTCTGACACCAGATGGGAGGCACATGCTATAACGACGGCAGCAGTTTTGAAATCTTTCCTTAACAATTTTGAAGCATTAGAATGTCTAACTGAAGACCAGTCGCAAAAGGGAGACACTAAAAGAGAAGCAAATAATATTGCACATGTGATGCAAGAGCTAAAATTCATTTTATTTTAGATAAGATCAATTTCTAAGTAAACAATTGTGAATGAGGATGTCAACTTAAAAACATGCAGATGTGTAGACTATTAATGACCAACTGTGCATAAGGAAAATTTTAAAGAAGAGCTACAATGAAATTTACCAGATGTTGATTAAATCAATTGAGACACGAATGTTGTATCAGAGAGAAGAACCAATGACAGAAGAGGAGTAACTAATAACAGAAGATAATTCTTAATGACCAGACTTTTTGGCAACATACGAGATGAAAGAAGGAGAGATATACGAACAAATAGCGAAATTTTCTTTGATTAGAAGGGCCCAATAGACTCGCAATCTACTACAAGAGAAGATACCAGGGTAGGCAAAGTTGATCTGAATGCCCAGAGTAATTTGTCACCACTTTCCAGGTGTTGATCATAAACTGAGATGAGTGAAGAGGGATTCGAAAAGTGCAGAGAGTTTTCTTGATGATGTGACCCAGGAGGTATTCTTCATCTACTGATGAAGATTTCAGGGTTGAAGCTGACTGATGCTGACCAGAGGGTATTCTCAGGTTGTCAAGAGCTGACTGATGCTGACCCAGAGGGTATTCTCAGGGTTGTCAAGAGCTGACTGATGCTGACCCAGAGGGTATTCTCAGTGTTGTCAAGAGTTGACTGATGCTGACCCAGAGGGTATTCTCAGGGTTGTCAAGAGCTGACTGATGCTGACCCAGGGGTATTCTCAGGGTTGTCAAGAGCTGACTGATGCTGACCCAGAGGGTATTCTCAGGTTGTCAAGAGCTGACTGATGCTGACCCAGGGGGTATTCTCAGGGTTGTCAAGGTGACTGATGCTGACCCAAGGTATTCTCAGGTTGTCAGAGCTGATGATGCTGACCCAGGAGGTATTCTCAGGGTTGTCAAGAGTTGACTGATGCTGACCCAGGAGGTATTCTCAGGGTTGTCAAGAGCTGACTGATGCTGACCCAGAGGGTATTCTCAATGTTGTCAAGAGCTGACTGATGCTGACCCAGGGGACTTCAACCCTAATTTCTCAGCTGAGCTTCAGCAGTTTCACTCATATGTGAGTCATTAGTTCAGTGCAGCCAAAAAAATGTAAACACAATGTTCAGTTATGATGAACTTTATAAAATAATTATAGAAGACAATACTTAGTGTGCCTTTCCAAATGTAGATATTTGCTTTCGTATATTTTTAACATTAAGGGTCACAAATTGCTCAGCTGGGCGTTTATTTAGAACAACTATGCAATAAGGCGGCTGGATGACTTATCTTTACTAAGTATAGAAGCAGATGTGGTACGTAAAATTAGTTTTTTGCAATTAGAAAAAGTTGGAAAAAACTTTTTAAATATAAATAAAGGGGAAGTATACAAAAATAAACATTATTTTCCGTCTTATTGTATATTTTCTTTCATTTCGAAAAAAAAAGTTTTATTTCACGGTTTATTATTGTTTATAATTTGAATTAGATTTATATAGGGGCAATAAAATCTTTTAAGTGTTTAGGGCCTCTAAAGGTTCTGGAATATACCAACAAGTATATGACTAAATCACAAGATGAGGTTTATAGCATTTTATTGAGAAAACTTGTCCACCGCTAGAAGAAACATTTTCTCAATATAATGCCAAACCCCAGGGGTAAATAATATATAGATTTACTCTAAACTCTGTATTTCTTATACATGTAACTTTATCTTATCTAAAAAACTTTTTTGTTTTATTTGTAGACATTGTCTCTAAAGCTAGGAATGCTACATCATTAGGGGCCTTAATATTTCCAATTAAAAATCTTTATTTCTAAGAGTTGCTAGAGAGGATCTTATATTACCAAACTTGCCCTAATTGTCAAGAATAAACTGCTTTTACAATAACTGCAACTATCGTGTCCGTAGAGATGGCTCTTATTAGTTTTCCCATTATTATTGTCTTACAATAGAACAGTAGAGTAGTTCTTGTGTCCTGTGTCTTGAACATAAGGAAGACTTTCGCTCGTGTTCAGCCTATTTAAATGTCAGTCTTTTGTACTGATTTGTTAAATATTACTGCTGGTGGTTGGCAACCCAAGTTGTTTAGATTATATTAAGACTTTGGCTGGTTGTTCATCTGGACCAAAGGGTTTGTTATGTTTAGATTTTTTAGGTATTTTAATGTGTCATGGTTACTTATTTCACGAATATTTAGTCCCAGTTTAAGACTACATAGAAAGATGGTGGGTTAAGAATGTGTTTTTTTGTCGACTTAATGAAGTACATGAGTGCGTGTGTGTGTGTGTGTGTGTGTGTAGAGGAAAAGAGAGAGAGAGAGAGAGAGAGAGAGAGAGAGAGAGAGAAGAGATGCAAGGTGCGAGGTTAAGGGTAGAGTGTCAGTGGGAGCCGTGAACGCAGTGGGGTGCCAGCAGTGCCATGCTTCTCCTTCCCACCTTGCACACTCTTGACACTCGCTCCCATATATGGTTGGGCAGGCTGGTACAACACACACACACACACACACACACACACACACACACACAACATTTTTCCCTTCCTTCCTTCATGCTATAAACTCTTGTGGTGGAGAATGTGTTGTGTATGAAGATGTCAGTACACCAGATTGTTCATCTCTTCATTGAAAGAGCGACAGTTTTTGTGAGTGTTCACATAATAACGGACTCATAGAATACTATTATGATTCTCACAGTGTGTAAATGCTATACTGCCTTACCACAGTCCTCGGTGATCTGACAACCAGCAGTGGATAATATTCTTGTGTAGAAAGAGGCGAAGGCAGAGTTGATCACTCTGTAGTTCTGTGAGGTTTAGAGTTGCAAATATTTTTACACCGAAATGCACACACATACGCTCACACACACACACACACACACACACACACACACACACACACACACACACACACACACGCGCGCGCGCGCCCCGATGGCATGGTGGCTAGCGCTCTTGCTTCACGCACGGAGGGCCCGGGTTCAATTCCCGGCGGGGCCGAAACATTTCGAAGTGTTTCGTTACACACACACACACACACATACAACAGGCCTAGTGTCTAATTGACATGTGCCTAGGACAAAATGGTAACTAACACACACACACACACACACACACACACACACACACACACACTCACACACCTAACGACACTGGAGGACAGGAGAGATATGGGGGACATGATAACGACATACAAAATACTGAGAGGAATTGACAAGGTGGACAAAGACAGAATGTTCCAGAGATGGGACACAGCAACAAGGGGACACAGTTGGAAGTTGAAGACTCGGATGAATCACAGAGATGTTAGGAAGTATTTCTTCAGTCACAGAGTGGTCGGAAAGTGGAATAGTTTGGGAAGCGATGTAGTGGAGGCAGGTTCCATTCACAGCTTTAAGAAGAGGTATGATAAAGCTCATGGCGCAGGGAGAGTGACCCAGTAGCAGCCAGTGAAGAGGCGGGGCCAGGAGCTATGAATCGATCCCTGCAGCCACAACTAGGTGAGTACAACTGAGTACACACACTCACGAGAGCTGACACTCGACCCATGCACCCACACACACACGCGCGCGCGCGCACACTCTGTTCATTAAAAACCGGTGGTTTTTAATGAACAAAAGGGACTACATAGTAGGAACAATTCAGTCTGAGGGCCATAAGGTGGTAATTGCAGTGATGTACAACCCACCACAGAACTGCAGGAGGCCAAGAGAAGAATACAAAGAGAGCAACAGAGCAATGGTAGACACACTGGCCGAGGTAAGTAAGTAAAGTTTATTCAGGTATACACAAACACAGTTACATAGATTATCATACATAGCAGCATATGTGTAGAGAACCCAGGATAACCCAAAAAAGTCAGACAAAGTGACTTATTTCTATTGGGGTCAGAAGAGCTCACATGAGGAGAGCAAAGTTACTAGTTATGGGTGATTTCAATCACAAGGAGATTGATTGGGAAAACCTGGAGCCCCACGGGGGTCCTGAATCATGGAGAGCCAAGATGATGGATGTGGTACTGGAAAACCTCATGCATCAACATGTTAGAGACACTACCAGAGAGAGAGGTGAGGATGAACCAGGAAAACTGGACCTAGTACAGTGGACCCCCGGAAATCGAACATTCTTCATTCCAGAATGCTGTTCAAGTGCTGTTACCAAACGAATTTATTCCCATAAGGAATGATGTAAATTAGATTAGTCCATTTCAGACCCCCAAAAATACACTTATAAAAGCACTTACAATAATAAACTTACATAAAAGGGCGACTTGGGAGTGTTCGATTTCCGAGGGTCCACTGTATTCACCTTGAGTAGTTTGGACATTGAGGATATCACGTACGAAAGGCCCCTTGAAGCTAATGATCATGTGATTCTGTGCTTTGAATACATAGTTGAGCTACAAGTGGAGAGGGGAACAGGAATAGGACGGTAGAGGCAAAACTACAAAAGAGGGGACTACACAGGCATGAGGAACTTCCTGCAAGACGTTCAGTGTGAAAGAGAATTGGCAGTAAAACCAGTAAAAGAAATGATGGACTACATGACAACAAAATGCAATGAGGCAGAGGAGAGGTTTGTTCCCAAGGGAAACATAAATAATTGGAAGACCAGAACGAGTCCCTGGATCACCCAAAAGTGTAGAAAGGCAAAAACTAAGTGCACTAGAGAATGGAAAAAAAGTACAGAAGACAAAGGACTCAGGAAAATGAAGAGATTAGCCGAAGAGCCAGAAACGAATATGCACAGATAAGAAGGGAGGCTCAGCGACAAGTCTGACCCGAAGCTGATGTATAGCCACATCAGGAAGAAAACAGCAGTTAAGGACCAGGTAATCAGGCTGAGGAAGGAAGGTGGGGTGTTCACAAGAAACGACCAAGAAGTATGTGAAGAGCTCAACATGAGATTTAAAGAAGTATTTACAGTGGAGACAGGAAGGACTCCAGGAAGTCAGAAAAGGGAGGTACACCAACAAGGGATACAACAACAAGTGTTGGATGAAATACACACAACCGAGGAGGAGGGGAAGAAGCTGCTATGTGAACTTGATACCTCAAAGGCTGTGGGACCGGACATCTATCCGTGGGTCCTTAGAGAGGGAGCAGAGATGTTGTGTGTGCCACTAATAAAAATCTTCAACACATCCATTGAAACTGGGCAACTACCTGAGGTATGGAAGATGGCAAATGTAGTCCCAATTTTTTAGAAAGGAGACAGACACGAGGCACTAAACTACAGACCTGTGTCACTGACGTGTATAGTATGCAAAGTCATGGAGAAGATTATCAGGAGGAGAGTGGTGGAGCACCTAGAAAGAAACAAGCTTATAAACGACAACCAGCACGGTTTCATTGAAGGAAAATCCTGTGTCACAAACCTACTGGAGTTTTATGACAAGGTAACGGAAATAAGACAAGAGAGAGAAGGGTGGATAGATTGCATTTTCTTGGACTGCAAGAAGGCCTTCGACACAGTTCGTCAAAAGAGGTTAATGCAAAAGCTAGAGGATCAGGAACACATAACAAGAAAGGCACTGCAATGGATCAGAGAATATCTGACAGGGAGGCAACAACGAGGCATGGTACGTGACGAGGTCTCAGAGTGAAGAGGCGGGGCCAGGAGCTATGACTCAATCCCTGCAACCACAAATAGGTGAGTACAAATAGGTGAGTACACACACACACACACACACACACACACACACACACACTCACACACACACTCACACACATGCACTCACACACATTCAGTCACACATACATGCATACAATGTATACACACATTCATACAGACTCATACACACATACATGCATATGTACATACACACACAACCATACACACAAATTGACATTCACGACAGAAATGGTACAAAACAGGATCATGCATCAGAAACCATAGCTAAAGGACTTATTAAAATATCAGTGGGTGTTCCTCGATTGTGACAGAACAAGAAAAGAATGGGAACAACCATGAGAGGGAGGATACAAAAATGCCTAAGGCAGGATGGAGAGACAAGACAGGCATCGACTTGCAGGAAAGCGCAGTGTTTGAGGGACCACTAAACACAACCACGCTGGCAGACAGGCAGCATTAAACTACAGACTTGTGTCTCTGACATGTATAGTATGTAAAGTCATGAAGAAGATTATCAGGAGAAGAATGGTGGAGCACCTAGAAAGGAATGGGCTCATACATGACAACCAACATGGCTTCAGGGATGAGAAATCCTTTCTCACAAGCCTACTGGAGTTCTACGACAAGGTATCAGCAGACAGGTGAGAGAGGGATGGGTAGACTGCATCTTCTTGGACTGTAAGAAGGCTTTCGACGCAGTTCCACTCAAGAGGGGTAGGCAGGAATAACAGGAAAGGCACTGCAATGGATCAGGGAATACCTGACAGGAAGGAAACAACAAGGGATGGCACATGACGAGGTGTCAAATTGGGAGCACATGACAAGGGTCAGTCCTAGGGCTGGTGTGGTTTCTGATAAATGTGAATGACATGAAATAAGATAGATTCAGAGGTGTCCCTGTTAGCATACGATGTGAAGCTAATGAGAAGAATTCATGCGGATGAGTATCAGGTAGGACTACAAAGGGGTCTGGACAGGCTGCTAACCTGGTCCAAGAAATGGGTCCTGTAGTTAACTTCACCAAGTGCAAAGTCATGAAGATTGGGGAAGGTCAAAGAAGACTGCAGATGGAGTATAAGCTAGGGGTACAAATGCTGCAAACCTCACGCAAGAAAAAGGATCTTGCAGTGAGTATCATACCGAGCACATCTAAGTCGCACATCAACCATATGGGCGCCTGGCAAAACTAAGAATATCGTTTCGGCACCTAAGTAAGTAGGGATCCAATACTTTGTACACCGTGTACGTCAGTCCCATATAGGAGTATGCAGCCCCAGTATGAAACCCACACTTGGTCAAGAACCTCAAGAAATTAGAGAAAGTGTAAATTTTTGCAACAAGACTATCCCGGAGCTAAGGAGTATGTCAAACGAGATGTGGTAAAGGGAAATCAAAGACACTGGAGAATAGGAGGGATAGGGAGGACATGATAATGATATAAAATACTGAGAGGAATTGACAATGTGGATAGAGACACAGCATCAAGGGGTCACAACTGGAAGTTGAAAACTCAGATGAGTCACAGGGATTTTAGGAAGTATTTCTTCAGTCAGAGTTATCATGAAGTGGAACAATCTGGAGAGTAATGTAGTGGAGGCAGGATCCATACATAGCTTTAAGAAGCGGTACGATAAAGCTCTTTCAACAGGGAGTGCACTTATTAGTGACCAGCGAAGAGGAGGGGCCAGGAGCTGTGAATCGACCCCTGTAACCATAAATAGGTGAGTACAAATAGGTGAGCAAACACACACTCTTGGTCAGTTGCACTTTGCTCTGGTCCGCTACGCCATGAATCACTTTAATAATACTGACTGGAAAAAATTCAGGAAATTCTAGCTGGTAGAATGTTGCTTCACGGTGGACTTAGTGTTGCTTCACGGTAGACTTAGTATTGCTTCACGGTGGACTTAGTGTTGCTTCACGGTGGACTTAGTGTTGCTTCACGGTAGACTTAGTATTGCTTCACGGTGGACTTAGTGTTGCTTCACGGTGGACTTAGTGTTGCTTCACGGTAGACTTAGTATTGCTTCACGGTGGACTTAGTGTTGCTTCACGGTGGACTTAGTGTTGCTTCACGGTGGACTTAGTGTTGCTTCACGGTATACTTAGTATTGCTTCACGGTGGACTTAGTGTTGCTTCACGTGGACTTAGTTGCTTCACGGTGGACTTAGTATTGTTCACAGTGGACTTAGTATTGCTTCACGGTAGACTTAGTATTGCTTCACGGTGGACTTAGTATTGCTTCACGGTGGACTTAGTGTTGCTTCGTGGTGGACTTAGTGTTGCTTCACGGTAGACTTAGTATTGCTTCACGGTGGACTTAGTGTTGCTTCACGGTGGACTTAGTGTTACTTTACGGTGGACTTAGTGTTGCTTCACGGTGGACTTAGTGTTGCTTCACGGTGGACTTAGTATTGCTTCACGGTGGACTTAGTGTTGCTTCACGGTAGACTTAGTATTGCTTCACGGTGGACTTAGTGTTGCTTCACGGTGGACTTAGTGTTGCTTCACGGTGGACTTAGTGTTGCTTCACTGTAGACTTAGTATTGCTTCACGGTGGACTTAGTGTTGCTTCACGGTGGACTTAGTGTTGCTTCACGGTGGACTTAGTATTGCTTCACGGTGGACTTAGTGTTGCTTCACGGTGGACTTAGTATTGCTTCACGGTGGACTTAGTATTGCTTCACGGTGGACTTAGTATTGCTTCACGGTAGACTTAGTATTGCTTCACGGTGGACTTAGTATTGCTTCGCGGTGGACTTAGTATTGCTTCACGGTGGACTTAGTATTGCTTCACGGTGGACTTAGTATTGCTTCACGGTGGACTTAGTATTGCTTCACGGTGGACTTAGTATTGCTTCACGGTGGACTTAGTATTGCTTCACGGTGCGGTACGTTGATTCTTCTGTAACTTTCTCACAAAGATAGAAGACCGAATTTGTAAGATATTTCCTCATAGGTCCACAACTTATTAATGGCTTGTGGATTCTTCAATATTTTCTCCTAATTACAGCTGTATGTTTGATAAAATGCGTCAGCTAAAATATTATTTTTACCCACTAACGACTATATCAAAATTATCAGCAAGTTCCTTGTTGCTACTTCAAGTGTTCAAATGTCACAAATAACTTAACTAGTAATACCATTAATACTATTCTGTTTCTGAAAGTTATTTCAGCACAAGCTACTGGATACCGTTTGCCATTACTTTCTCTAACAATAAACTTGAGAACCGGTTCAGAATTAAGGTGGTTTAAGAGTTTGAAATGTTTATTTTCCTTGAGTCGAGGTGAGCTTAAAATCTTTTTCACAACTTTCCAAAATGTGTTGGAATTAGTGAGGCTAAACGTTTCGTCTCTTAAGGAATTGATAGTTTAATCTTCAGATTTCCATTATCTTGAGTTAGTTTAATTATAACTTTCTGTAACTTCTGAAAAATACGTAGCCATATTTATAGATGATGTACATAAAATTGATTTGATCAAAGTTGCCTTCATTAATTTTCTGAAGATAATTAGACAGAAACTAAAGAAGAAACAGGTGAAACAGATGACAAGTGTCGCCATATCTGCCATTTCTTGTCTTCTTCGCGAAAACTATTTATTAAAATTCTGGAACAAATATCATATTTTAATTTTGATGATAATGCTAATAATAATTTTTATTTCTATACAGTACAGTATACAATTAATTTAATAAGAAGCCCCTAGTTATTAATATTAAAATGGTATATAATACCGACAGGATGATAAGTAAGACACAGGTGCCACAGTTAGGTAACATGTTCACTTGCTCTGAGAAGAAGATTGAGCAGAGATATGAGACGATGTTATCGTCCTCACCTTAAAGCAGTTGAGGACTGTCTTCAGCCTGAGAATTCTGCTCCATGGATCAAAATTCTTCTCCACGCTCAAGGGTGATGGACTGATTATATTGTCTTCACATCTCTACTGCTCCTGCTCACTCTTCTCTATTCAACTGGCGAAGTCTACTGTGCAGGCGAAACGTTTCGGAATAAAGTTGCCTAACTGTTGCATATGTCTCACTACTCAGCCCCTGGTTAGGCACAGCATTTCGGCCAATCTTAATATTAACTTATAAATACTTGATGACTAATTAATTGAGTTAGTTTTCCAGAATACCATGGTTTGCAACACCATGGTTTGCAACACCATGGTTTGCAACACCATGGTTTGCAATCTTTAATATTATATAACAATTTGGTTTATAATTTATGACACTCTGGGATTTTTTAAATATTTTTTCAAACATTTGTACATAGTGAGTACTGAAATAACATGTTTTATTTAACACATATGTTGAAATATATTAGTAATCATGATTATATTAATTATTTACATTTATAAAGAAGTTGTAAGCCAGTAAGGGCCATATAACACCCGGGGTATGGAAGGCAATTAGATTTGATCTGAGGAAAGGGAGTGCAGTTCCACTTCATTGGATCAAGGACCCTTCACCGGCATCAAGAGTTTTGAGATAAACAGTATGAATTTTAATGTAATCTGGATAATCAAGGTTGCTGGGAATCAAGTGGGTTTTAAAATAACGTATCGATGAAAGAATTGAAGTGAGATTAAGGAGGAGCATTTCCGCTGAAGGGGAAGCATTTGCATCTTCTGTTAGAACAAAATTTAGCAGAGTATGGTCGTCATGGTGGTTTCGTGAGTGTGGTCTCAGCAGGTATCAAGGAGTGCACTTGTCTCGTTCGGTGCATGAGTCTTCCCCTCAGGTCAGGTACAGAATGTGTTTGCCCTCAGTCAGGTAGCAGGTGAGTGTGGTGCGTCAGGTCAGGTAGCAGGAGAGTGTGGTACGTAGGTCAAGTAGCAGGTGAGTGTGTGTGCCAGTCAGGTAGCAGGTGAGTGTGGTGCGCCAGGTCAGGTAGCAAGGAGTGTGGTGCGTCAGGTCAGGTAGCAGGTGAGTGTGAGGTCAGGTCAGGTAGCAGGTGAGTGTGGTGCGTCAGGTCAGGTAGCAGAAGAGTGTGGTGCGTCAGGTCAGGTAGCAGGAGAGTGTGGTGCGTCAGGTCAGGTAGCAGGAGAGTGTGGTGCGTCAGGTCAGGTAGCAGGAGAGTGTGGTGCGTCAGGTCAGGTAGCAGGTGAGTGTGGTGCGTCAGGTCAGGTAGCAGGTGAGTGTGGTGCGTCAGGTCAGGTAGCAGGTGAGTGTGGTGCGTCAGGTCAGGTAGCAGGTGAGTGTGGTGCGTCAGGTCAGGTAGCAGGTGAGTGTGGAGCGTCAGGTCAGGTAGCAGGTGAGTGTGGAGCGTTAGGTCAGGTAGTAGGTGAGTGTGGTCAGGTCAGGTAGCAGAAGAGTGTGGCGTCAGGTCAGGTAGCAGGTGAGTGTGGAGCGTCAGGTCAGGTTGTAGGTGAGTGTGGAGCGTCAGGTCAGGTAGCAGGTGAGTGTGGAGTGCCAGGTCAGGTAGCAGGTGAGTGTGGAGTGCCAGGTCAGGTGCGCAGGAGTGGGTGCAGGTCAGGTAGCAGGAAGTGTGGTGCGTCAGGTCAGGTAGCAGGAGAGTGTGGGTCCAGGTCAGGTAGCAGGTGAGTGTGGAGGCCAGGTCAGGTAGCAGGGAGTGTGGTGGTCAGGTCAGGTGCAGGAGTGGGAGTGCCAGGTCAGGTAGAAGGTGTGTGTGGAGTGCCAGGTCAGGTAGCAGGTGAGTGTGGAGTGCCAGGTCAGGTAGCAGGTGAGTATGGTGCATCAGGTCAGGTAGCAGGAGAGTGTGGTGCGTCAGCTCAGGTAGCAGGAGAGTGTGGTGCGTCAGGTCAGGTAGCAGAAGAGTGTGGTGCGTCCAGGTCAGGTAGCAGGAATATGGTGCATCAGGTCAGGTAGCAGGAAAGTGTGGTGCGTCAGGTCAGGTGGCAGGGAGTGTGGTGCGCCAGGTCTGGTAGCAGGAGAGTATGGTGCATCAGGTCAGGTAGCAGGAGAGTGTGGTGCGTCAGGTCAGGTAGCAGGAGAGTGTGGTGCGTCAGGTCAAGGTAGCAGGAGAGTGTGGTGCGCTAGGTCAGGTAGCAGGAGAGTATGGTGCGTCAGGTCAGGTAGCAGGAGAGTATGGTGCATCAGGTCAGGTAGCAGGAGAGTGTGGTGCGTCAGGTCAGGTAGAAGGAGAGTGTGGTGCGCCAGGTCAGGTAGAAGGAGAGTGTGGTGCGCCAGGTCAGGTAGCAAGAGAACGTGGTGCGTCAGGTCAGGTAGCAGGAAAGTGTGGTGCGTCAAGTCAGGTAGCAGGAGAGTGTGGTGCGTCAGGTCAGGTAGCAGGAAAGTGTGGTGCGTCGTCAGGTAGCAGGAAAGTGTGGTGCGTCGTCAGGTAGCAGGAGAGTGTGGTGCGTCGTCAGGTAGCAGGAGAGTGTGGTGCGTCGTCAGGTAGCAGGAGAGTGTGGTGCGTCGTCAGGTAGCAGGAGAGTGTGGTGCGTCGTCAGGTAGCAGGAGAGTGTGGTGCGTCGTCAGGTAGCAGGAGAGTGGTGCATCAAATAAGGGGAGAGTAAGAGTGAAAGCGTCAGGTAAGGATTACAGGTGAGTGTCGAATGTTATTTGAGAAACAAATGAGTGTTGTTTGTCAGGTAAGGGAGCAGGTGAATGGAACCAACTCCAACCTGGGACATTAGTCCCACTGCCCCGATTAAATATTGTATTTTAATTGCAATGCTAACATTCTGGTTTAGGTTGGGAGCAGGTAAATACTTTTTTAAGGGCGAATTATGAAACATCATGTTTCCGTTGTCCTTGTGAGATATTAAAGTCAGGGGCAGCAGCACTGAGAGCTGAGTCTGATTTTTGTCTGTAGATGCAGTTAAGAGTTATGTTAGATTGCATCAGCTTCCCTATAAATATGTGGTTGTTATTGCTCACATGTTGAAAGACTGAAGAATGAGACACTTGTGAAACTTTAGGAATCCTTACTGAGGAAATGTTCATCAAGATTGATGCCCTGAACACAAGTTGAGGGACTGATTACCTCAAATTCCTTCTCTTTTTCCACCGTTCTTCTTTGTAATGGACTGATGAAGCCATTGTGTGGCTTCCCAAATGTTGCATAAGTGTCTCATTCTTCAACTTGTCGAGTTTCTAAACCACTTAACACATGATGAAAGACCGCTGAACTCTCTAGTAGTTAGACTGTTGGGTTTAGTCCTGACTCTTTCTCTTCTCCTTCGGTTCTTCCTCTCACCGGCTATTCTTTTTCTGTCCCCACTTTCCCCTCGCCCCTAGTGGGTCCTTACCTGAGAGTCTGAACTGAACTGAACTGAACTCTCTTTGCCCAAGCGAATTGTCTTCTTGTGTTCGATGATTCTCGTTGATAGTGTCATTCCAGTCTACCCAATATATACCTTATTGAAGTTTTTACATGGAATCTAATAAACTTCTGGAATATCTTGAGTAACTGGTTATTTGTTTTTCTTTCAAAAGTGATTCTCCAAGATGTGTCCCAGATCTCCCATCAAAACTAAGGATGCAGGTGCACTGTGTACTTGTTCGCTCACTTGGCTGGACAATCTCTAATTCATGGAAGTAGAGCTTGTCCACATTCCTGACAACAATTCTGCAGGTGAAACTGTCTAACCTCTTCAGAACCAAGGACGCTTTCATCGTCTGCTGTCTCAATGAGGATGAGACAAGCAAGATCATAACTACCCCGGCAATGAACTTCCTTAAGGACCGTTAAAAAAAACTTTATTGTGATTGATGTTCAGCAACACACTTGTTGCATCTTCAGAATCTGTCAATTAGAAACGAAATATGCAACACAGTAAAATTCAATAGCAAAGATTGCTATAACAAAAAACTTCTTAAATGTCTTAAATACAGTAAGTCTAAGACAGGAGAATTTAAAGATTCAACTGTAGATTGACACGAACATAAAGTTTTACAAGTAGTGCTAGAGAAAACGGCTGAGTTATATAACAATCTTATGACTACGTGCAATTCTTTCATGCATTACGAATTTACTTTCCTCTTTTTTCACAGAAGTATTCGAGCGGTAGACCAGGATAAAGAATACAATATAGTGTATATAGACTTTAATTAGGCCTTTGATAAAGTTCCACACAAGAGACTGATTTAGAATATGGTGGCACATGGAATGGCAAGAGAAATTATCTCCAAGGTTGAAGCATGGCTGACCAATAGACTTGTTACGAGTGGTGTGCCGCAAGGGCCAGTGTTGGGACCCTTCTTATTCAGTCTTTGTAAACGATATTGATAAGGGAATAAAACGTGACATAAGTAAATTTGACAGTGACTCTGAAAGAGGTCATCAAATTATTTCTAAAGTGAACACTAGAAGCGGACAAGATGACCTGGAAGGTTGATGTTTAGTCGGAGAAGTGGCAGATGCAGTTATATGCAGATAAGTGTAAGGTTCGAATCCTTGCAAAAAGTAACTATTGCATATGTTAGCTAAACAATGTAGACTTTAGTCAAAGTGAACGCGAAAAAGACTGGAAGTTCTGGTTAGCAGAAATTTAATGCCAAGATGGCAGTGCAGATGTGTTTGTAAGGTTATGTTTCAAACTCATGTATCTTTGGTCAGACCTCACTTAAATAATGCTGCTCAGTGCTGGAACAGGACGTACAAATGTGCTCGAAAATATACAGAGAAGGATGTCGAAGTTGATTCCATGTATTAGAAACTTTTTTTACAAAAATAGGCTACAAACAATGAACTTGCACTCTTTGGAAAGGCGTAGAATTGGGAGACATACCATATTTTCCAGCATATAAGGCGAACGATCATATAAGACATATAAGACGATGTTTCCAACCAGTGTAACGTAACGTTTGTAAACAACTGCTAAAGCGTAACACAAAGCCTATCCTTGAGCATATAAGGCATACGCTGATTTTCCAAGACTTTTTTATTGGAAAAACGCGCCTTATATGCCGGAAAATATGGTAACTGAAATGTACAAATAAAAACAGGGATAAAAAGGATATACTTAGCGTGTTGAAAATATCTAGCCAAAAACAGGACTCGCAACAATGGATTTAAGTTGAAAAACTTAGGATGGATAATGAGAAATACTGGTTTGGCAAGAGCTGTAGATTATTGAAAAAAACTCCCAGGTAGCTTCACTGAGGTAAGAATTTGAGTAGCTTTAAATATAGGTTGGACGGGTACATGAGTGGGTGTGAATTGGATCTGCCTAGCATAGGCCAATGGGCCTGCTGTAATGTTCCTTCGTTCTTGTATATGCTCTATAAAATTTCTTCAAATACAACCTATTAAAATTGACAACACAGCCTATGAGCTTCAGTAAGCAGCGTCCGCATTATAGGGGGGGGAGTCGCTCTCTTACTGACTTCGAGGTAAACCTGTGAACTCTACATCAACTATGGGGTGATCCAAAGTTTTGAGAATCTTTCCTAACAATACTGTTTATTGGTTTAGTAATGGGAAGTTTTTCTCCGGTTTGACTGGTTGATTTGTCCTGTACCTTTATGGTCATAAATCCTAGTAACCAAATGTCTCTTTCTTTTCCTATAAACGAGGCTTTACAGCATCACTAGGAATTAAAAACGGGTGGTCGAAACATTGAGACCCGTGCCAGGACATTCCTGACGAATATTACAACAACTCACACGTATATATGTAAGCTAATAGGAATATGAACTTTGACTTTAAAAATTCTTTGAATCGTGTTTTGTGATTTAGAAATTATTCTAATGTTAATTTGGAGATAAAATTCCGGAAACAATTAAAAATTCTAAAATAGGCTTTACGTAACATGACTGATTTGTTACTGTGGAAACTTAATGGGAGACCAAATAACTTCAACAGGGAAACGGTAAATAATCAGTACAAACACTTAACATCTTCACACACACTTAGTTGGTGGAGGTAGCAACTGTACATATTATTTGATATATTTACCCTTCAAGGAAGATTTAGGTAGGTTTACACAGTAGTAACTAATATTAGAATTAGAGAAGTAACCATAGATATTAATAATGCAGTCCTAGGACCTAACATAGGTAGGATTAGGCCTTTAATATTGGCGAATATTTGATAGGGAGAACTGGCAACCCCATGCTCGATGACGCACTGACTTTCTTGGGTTATCCTGGAAGCTAACCCTCCGGGGTTAAAAATCCGAAGAAATCTTATCTTAATGAAGGTGGGGGTCAGAGAGTCGCCAGTACAGACACCATAGCGACAAGACGTGCCGTGTCAAACAGCCAGGAGAACAGGCGTTCATACACTAGGCCTAGAGACTACAAAATCCTAGAGGCTTCTCGAAGTACCGTGGGTATTCGCCTCTTCCCAGGCCCACCCGCAGTAAGACAGACCTTTCATTTTCTCAGCATTAGTTAGCCAATGACATTCTGGGAAACGTAGGTTTTAGTCGATCTGTGGTGTTAGAGCAGACGGACACTTGAAGACCAGATAAGTCCGTCACTGCAAGAGGTGTACTGAGGGTGAGGGACCAGAGAACTCCATATCACCAAGTGAGTTGATCCATCATTCGTGTATAGTTAGGAATTTCTTACAAGAGCAGTAGTAAATGGAAATATGTTGTAAGAGTCACTTGTGAGCCTGGGAGGACTATCTCAGGGTGTCTGTGTCAACAGCACCTCACAAGGGGGCAGTTCGCACAAACATTTCCTGAGTTACCACAATAAGTAACCGGATAAAAAATGATTCTCTTAGGTACATTATAAACAGCCGTAGCTGTTTGTAATGTTTTACTTATATACTTGTCGAAAAACTTATATAAACCTAGACAAAATAGATTTTTGACTATCCAATTCTAAGTGCAAACTAAATTAGAACAAATATGATAAGACTGAAAAAGTAATACACAGTTCCCTTCAAATATGGCAAATTGCTTCTGGATGTGACCTTCAGTCACACCTGCTGGGAACAAGAACTTGTGCCTAATTTTCTGAAGCTTAAACTGTCTAATAAATATTTATTATATAGGAAAGCATACAGGTATTATGAAAAATAATTATGAAATTAAGAACATGCAAAGCGAATTGAAGCATTTGAAAAGAAATATAACTAGTGTTTCTGGACTCAGATATAATCATCTTGTTTATGATAAAATAATGCACAGCAAGTGCTTGCTAGGTCTAAATTTGCTCAGCGTTGTAAGATTTTCAGGTTTAAGGTATAGGTTTAGACGTCATGAAGAGAAGATAATCTTCAATTGTAAAGTTTGCATCATCTAAAGGCGTGAAATTTGCTGTGTTTCCTTCTAAGTTAACTTTCGTACAACATTTTCTTAGTTTTGAAAATTTCATGAAAGTATTTTATCTATAGATATGTTTAATCGCAATAAAAAAAGAGGTCAAGGTTACTTCAGTCACACCTTATGAAATTTTGCTTTGTAGTCGTTTTACTCTTTTGATCATAAAACATTTAAAGATATTTTGAGTAAGGAAATTACTAAGGAAGATTGATTTTCTTTGAAAGCATTAAGTAGAGATTCAAGTATCATAGTTCGGAGGCCTGACGAAGTAATGGTGCAGTTATCATGCATAAATCTCACTATGTTAACATAATGACTTTTTCAATAATACTGTATTAATAAATTTCCTTATTAAACATGAACTATTTCCTTTGATTTTAAAATTTTAGGATAAACTTAACTAATATTTAAAAATCAATTTTTTTGGTGCTTTGACTGAAGATTTGTAGTATTCGAAATTATGTTACTGATTTGAAAGCAGCAATTATCTATTATTTTCCAAATGTCCAAAAAGTTGGTTATCCTCTTCTACTTATTCTATCTACTACTAGCCCATTTAATTATAAATTATCTAAGTTTTAGTACATATTCTTGCTCCTACTTACTAATAAGTGTACTTTCTCGCTTGTGAAGGAGATAACTCATTGATATCCGAGGAGTGTGTCACGGGCAGTGTCAACATTAAGTCGCTTTCTACTAATATTCCTCTGAATGAGGCTAATTATCTAAGTTGTGAGGAATTGTTAAATCCTTCAGCAAGGTCTGTGGTTTTAAAATAAATTAACCAAATAAGCCAATTGCTGAATCTTGCTGTAAAAGATTGTTTTGGTTTAATAATCAGGTATATAAGCAATACGGAGGTGTAGACATGGGAATGTTCTTGGTCCTACTTTCACCAATATGTTTTTATGTTGTGAACAGAAATAGTTAAATGGTTGACCTTTATGTTTTAAACTGCATTTTTTATGGTAGATATGTGAAGAATTCCTTCTTGATTTTGGGGTTTTCTTGATTTTGGGTTTCTCTTGATTTTGGGGTTTTCTTGATTTTGGTTTCCTCTGTTTTTAGGTTCTGATTTAAAGGTCTTGATTTAACACGAAGAGAACTAAAGATTTATTCTGTTCTCAGGTTTATTAAAGAACGTATTTGTTCAATATGTAGCAGTAAAATTTCATTCACAGTTCTTTAAACAGAAACGTATTGTTCCTACACTATGGCTTATCATAGTATAAATTAGGACACTTGAAACTAGGATCTTTACTGAGGAAACGTCTCGCCTACAGTGAGCTCATCGAGTCAGCATACAAAGGAGAATCTTAAGATCAGGAGGAGTTTGAGGTAATCAGTCCATGGGCCTGAGTCGATGTAGTCGTCCATCAATTTTGAAAGAATACAGCATAGTGAAGGAGAAGCTTAATACCTAAGGAGAGCTAGCAGCGTGCGTGATGTACACCAAGTAAATGACACTCAAGAGTAGGTAAGTGAAGAACATAAGTAAATGACACTCGAGCTACCGTAGCTGATGAAGCACCTAAGTAAATGACACTCGAGCTACGTAGCTGATGAAGCACCTAAGTAAATGACACTCGAGCTACGTGGCTGAAGACCTAAGAAATGACACTGAGCTACGTAGCTGATGAAGCACCTAAGTAAATGACACTCGAGCTACGTAGCTGATGATAGCACCTATAGTAAATGACACTCGAGCTAGCGTAGCTGATGAATGCACCTAAGTAAATGACACTCGAGCTAGCGTAGTGATGAAGACCTAAGTAAATGACACTCGAGCTACGTAGCTGATGAAGCACCTAAGCAATGACACTCGAGCTAACGTAGCTGATGAAGCCCTAAGAATGACACTCGAGCTAACGTAGCTGATGAAGCACCTAAGTAAATGACACTCGAGCTAACGTAGCTGATGAAGCCCCTAAGCAAATGACACTCGAGCTAACGTAGCTGATGAAGCACCTAAGTAAATGACACTCGAGCTAGCGTAGCTGATGATGCACCTAAGTAAATGACACTCGAGCTAGCGTAGTTGATGAAGCACCTAAGTAAATGACACTCGAGCTAGCGTAGCTGATGAAGCACCTAAGTAAGTGACACTCGAGCTAGCGTAGCTGATAAAGCACCTAAGTAAGTGACACTCGAGCTAGCGTAGCTGATGAAATGCCTCCTAAGTAAATAATATGTTTTCCAGTTACTTACTGTGGAAACAACTCATTCAAGTTAGGAGGAGGAGGTGTTGATCTCGCCGGGAATTCTCCCGGCCCGGGTCTATTCCAGATGGCAACCCGGCTCCGGCTCCCTGTTGTGGGAGTATCAGAGACCTATGTTTCCCATGGGAGGAGGTACAAGTACCCCCTCATCGGTGGGACCAACTGTTCCCAGGCCTAGCCACATTCCCCACCAGCACGGGGCCGAAGGGAGAAGCTAGGCCTCTCTGGTCTGCCATCTTCCCCGCCCCAGGGAGGCTGACGGGAAGGGCAGTCTTGCGAGCTGCAGATGGTAGCAAGCTCTAGCTTTGGCACCTACCCTGCCCTAAAAGGGCTGACCATGGTGTCGATCCCAAGTTAGGAAACAGAATTTCTAAATTGTCTTCGGAATTTTATTCCCAAATTAATATTAGAATCAGTTTACATTACAAAACATGATTCAAAGAATTTTTAAAGCCAGAGATTATATCTTCTATAGCTTACAAATATTCGTGTGAGTGCTTTAAGGCCTCATATATAGGGAAAAAAGCATTTTGGTTACTAGGATTTATGAAGATAAAAGTTATATTAAACCAGACACAACTTCCCAATACTAAACCATCATATAGTGATATTAGAGAACATTGTCACAATTTTGATCACCACATAGTTGATGTCAGGTTAGGTAAGGGTTGTCAGGAAACAGGACAAGTGTTTCCTGACGCGGGTCTTAGTCAAATGATGACCCACAGCTGGAGCTTTTGGTCATTTGACCGAGAACTTCCTCTGGCTTACCTGTCCACCTCTTTAAACATTATTGTTATGATTATAACCATTTTTTTGTAAAATTGATGTCATGTTGGCAGTCTTAGCTCGTCGTCAGTCAGACAGGAACCCCCTTATATTGGAGACGTTGTTTACACATCTCAACAAACCTTTCACTTGGAGAAATGAAAGTTCTACTCAGTTATAATGTTTCTAGGTGTGTCTGAAGCTGTTAGGTGAAGGGACACATGTGTAACTAATGAGACATTTTATTGTGGCAACGTTTCGCTCTTCAGGAGTGCGAAACGTTGCCACAATAAAATGTCTCATTAGTTGCACACTTGTCCTCATATTCTGCCAACATTATTACAACATGTCTGAAGCTCCCGACCTATGTTGTCAATTTTAGTAGATTGTATTCAAAGTTGTTTAAGAGTCATTTATGTTTTTATAAGTGGTCCTAATATTACGTTGTAATATTAGGACCACTTATATTTCCGTGTCAGTCTACAGTTGATTTCATTCATCAGTTGTTCATATTGCTTAACATTTAGATGTCTTAGTTATTGCATTTTAATATTTTAATTATTTTTGGATTATACTCATCTTTGCTACTGTATGATGCATATTGCATTTCTAGTTGACAGATTCTGAAGATGAAACGACTGAGTAGCGAAACGTCAATCATATATATATATATATATATATATATATATATATATATATATATATATATATATATATATATATATATATATGGGAAGTACAGTAGCCTTCACTCTGAAGGAGTGTGTTAATGTTGCAGTTTTATAACTGTAGTGTAAAGCCACCCCTCAGGCATAGACAGTGATAGAATGTAATGATGATGAAAGTTTTTCTTTTTCGGGCCACCACTGCTTGTGGGAATGGCGATGTTTAATAAAATAATATATATATATATATATATATATATATATATATATATATATATATATATATATATATATATATATATATATATATATATATATATATAATTAAAATATAAAATATAGGAGGTACCACATCTGGAACTGTCTTGGGGACCCTCATCCTCAGAGAAAAGAATAAACTTGCTTCAGGGAAAACTCAAAGTTCTCCCTGAAGCTGTTTGAAAATTTTCTCCTACTGCCCCCTATATTTTCTATATATTTTATTTAAAAACAAAATACATTGACAAAATACATTTACAAGAATACAATAGGGAGTAAAAAAACATAGATAGCAACTCAGAGCTACATCTCAAATACTTCGTCCAGCTCCCTGGCGGTGGGCCGCGTGGACAGAATGCTGCAGGCATTTACTCTCTGGATCGCAACACTGAGTCTCTGAAAGAGGAAGCTAGCCGCCCTGTGGTCCTTGGTTTCTATGATGAGTTTTTCACCCAGCTCTTTGAGAAACTTTAGGGCACACTTGCCTCATGCTCCAAGGGTCTCCGACCCTATTGGGATGAAGTTATAGTAAGGGGAAATGCCTTCATATTTGCGGGTCTTCTGGGTCTACCTGTGGCTGGCAGCTCCACCCCCTTCAGCTACGGAGTATGGCAAGTAGGTGTCTGTCATTGAGGCGGCAATCAGCTTACCATCCTTCCAGGGTAGCATAGTGGCTCCATCAGGACTCTTTTGACTTCCATCTGACCTCTGTACTTGGGGTTCCCGTTGGGCTGGGCAACGGGCTGTGGCGAGGTTTCTCTTTATGATGTCATTGACCTCCTCATGTCTAGCATACTTCCCTTCTGATATGTGACACACAAGACCATGAAGTCCGAATTGATCAGCCGTCGCCCTGCTGCAAATACACCTATGTTCGGTGAGTATGGGGGCGGCTAGTCGAAGAGCAACACCAATCCGAATGGCCTGTGGGTCGAGTCGAGTGCCCAGGGAGAAATTGGGAATGGCTAGAAGGAAATCTCCTGAGTGTGGTGTCTTCACAGCTAGGAGACGAGCTTTGTCCTTTCCTGAAGCGTTGGTGAGCATTGTGTTGGCGATTTTTTCCATGATTGGTTTGTCCCAGTGGGACTGTTTGTGCTTTTTGGGAGGAGCTGGTCTACTGGAGGAGTCTGCAAGGGTGTCCCACCGCGCGGCTGCTTCAATGAACCTGGGGTCTTGGGTTCGTGGGTATATATATGTATTCAGAGCATGCAATATTATACAGGAGAGAAGGAGGGAGTATATATAGACCAGCAGACAGGGACGGGACAAGAGAGGTAGTAGGGAAAGAAGTAGAGAGATAGTGGTAGAGGTAGTAGTAGTAGTAGAGTCAAAGACTAAGAAAGAGGAGCACTGCAACGGAACCAGGGCCCACAAGGGTAAGAACAAGAACAGAGAGGGAGAAAAATAATAATGGACCAAACACCCAAGGCAGAAGAAAGAAAACCTAAAGGAGAAAGAGGAAAGTGGAAGAGGGAGAAAGGGTAAAAATAATCAGCTTAAGTCACGGGTGTTCTGAAGTTTGGAGCATTTTACAATGTAATGGGAAAGGAAGGCATCTACAGAGACAAAGCCAAAGTTGTGTATAAGGGAGGATTCAACCAGACGGCGACTGTGAAAGTTAGAAGTTTGACCACATTTAGCCTATCACCACGGGTATCACACTCAAATTGCTAACTAATTGTCGATTAAGAATTGAGTATGAGGATTTTCATTGTGGTTGGTTTAAACGAAAAGAAAAGTCTATGCAGACCCTGGCTTTTCTGGGTGACGTTCCATCACAAGGATCACAAGACCTCAGAGTAAAGGCAGTGATGGAGGGAGTCAGAGGCTGTAGGAGGAAAACAAATTGTGTCTTTTTGGTTTGTGGAGTAATTTGGATATTTTCGTCATAATTTTGGTGTAGACAGTTGGCAAGGAGGAGCTTAGGGTTATATCTAGGTGCACAGGATTGTGTAACCATGTTTTTTTGGGTTGTGAGTTGTTTACTTACCCTTACATACTGTTGTGAGGGCTGTGTTTACTCACCCTCGCCACAATCATCAGCTCACCTAGACAAGAATACATCACCAGTATGCAACTCTTCCATATGAAAATTCTTACATCAGTTTAATATACTTTCAACCATTTTCTATCGTACAATTTTTCATTTTAAACTTAGGAAATTTTTGTAAAGCTGTAGCCACGATATTGATATTTGCATATAGTGGTAAAGGGAAGCGATGATTTAGATAAATCTTTCATGTATGGAAGCAACTGGTAGCGAAGATGTGAAAAAAAAAAATAGTTTCGAGATGACTATTTAAAATCATCCAGATTATTCATAGTAACGTTCCAATTATCTGGTTGTCATTATATACATCGTAAAATAATCAACTGAGAAAGTGATTTAATAGAAGTTTCAGGATGAGGCTAAATATATCCTTCCATCTGCTGAATTAAAGTAATATACTCCTTGGTTTTGCTAAGGTGTAAGAGTGTTAAGAGAGAGCAGAAAATATATAGATTCATAGAGGGGAGTGATGTCACCACTTGGGCTGTGCTCCAGGTGGTGACATCACCCCTCGTCACCTCAGACATGCTGTGGGTGTCTGGAGCCATATTTACAAACATATGCTCACCTGAGTGCCACTGAGCCAACTCCTCTCTTATAGTGGAAATATAAACACTTAAGCAGTATAATGTGATCCTTTATTGACAACGTTTCGCCCACACAGTGGGCGAGTATATATGATGGAGTCAGGTGGAGAATGCTGTATGTGACGATCTTCCGAGTACGGTGATAGAGTCTAGAACCAGTACAAAGAAACTTCCTACCCAAATTTCTGACTTCACCACAGGTCTTGTCTTCTCACCCACTCACTACCTGACACTTCCCTCCTTGTGCCAATTCCTTATACTTATGTATCTTCTGTGAAAAACGCGCCGGGTCACCATCTGGAAAAGACCCGGACCGGGGCAAGACGGCAAACCTACAACATCTACATCTTCTGAGGAAAAAAAATGAAGAGAAATTTCAATTACTCCGATATGGAAAACTCGAAGAAATTGAAAGTGTATCGGAGTATAAAACAAATTCCAACCACACAATAGAGCGAAAAACTAATGTGAAGGACCTGGGAGTGATAATGTCAGAGGATCTCACTTTCAAGGATCCCAACAATGTTTCTATTACATCTGTTAGGAAAATGATAGGATGGATAATGAGAACCTTCAAAACTAGGGATGCCAAGCTCATGATGATTCTCTTTAAATTGCTTGTTCTTTCTAGGCTGGAATATTGCTGCTCACTAACGGCTCCTTTAAAGGCAGGCGAAATTGCAGACCTGGAGAATGCAGAGAACTTTCACGGCATGTATAAGTACGATAAAAAACCTAAATTACTGGGAACGGTTGAAAGCCCTTGATTTGTATTCCCTGGAACGCAGACGAGAAAGATACATGATAATATACTCTTGGAAAATCGTAGAGGGATTAGTACCAAACTTGCACACGAAAATAACTTCCCATGAAATCAAAAGACTCGGCAGGAGATGCAACATTTCCCCAATGAAAAGCAGGGGCGCCATGAGTACCCTGAGAGACAACACAATAAGTGTCAGGGGCCCAAGACTGTTTAACTGCCTCTCAGCATACATAGGGGGGATTACCAATAGACCCCTGGCTGTCTTGAAGAAGGCACTTGACAGGCACCTAAAGTCAGTACCTGACCAGCCGGGCTGTGGCTCGTACGTCAGTTTGTGTGCAGCCAACAGTAACAGACTGGTTGATCAGGCTCTGATCCACCACGAGACCTGGTCACAGACCGGGCCTCGGGGACGTTGACCCCCGAAACCCTCTCCAGGTATACTCCAAGGTGAAGAGAATCGACATATAAAGACCAATTAATCTTCCGAGTTTGTCTCTGTGGATCATATGTGAGTTTTATACAAGTTTAGGGTGAAAGAAATATAAATAAAGTTCATAAAGGATGAGCCCTTCAGCAGGCCTACTGGCCCATATTAGGCAGGTTCTTCTCAAACCACAAAACCCACTAGCATATTTGCCTAACTTATTTTCAATGCTACCTAAGGATAACCCTATTAACTCATGTGCAACTTCCCACTCAAATCCATCTTTCCTCGCTCATGTATCTAACCAAAATTTGAAACTACCCAAGATTTTAGCTTCAGTGACCCTACTAGGCAGACAGTGCCACTCATCGACCACTCTATTTCTAATCCAGTAGTTTCCTGTATCCAATTTGAATTCATTTTTCGTGTTCTTGGAGGGATATCCTTATTTATATCTCCTTTGTTTATGCCCATCTTCCACTTCAGTCATGTCTCCCTCATTCTTCATCTTATAAGAGAATGAAGTCAATCTTTCTTCATACGGAAGATTTCTTATGCAATAGATTAATTTTGTCATTTCTCTCTGAATGTTATCTAACGAATCTGTAGTATGGAGACCATAACTGAGCTGCATAATCTAAATGAGGCCTAACTAATGATGTGTAGAGCTGTAGTATAACCTCTGGTCTCCTGTTGCTTGTACTTCTTGATGTAAATCTCAGTAATCTGTTTGTCTTATTATGTACACTTAGGCATCGTTGTTTTGGTTTCAGATTCTTGCTTACTATTACGCAGGGCACTGTAAAATATCTGTATAAAAGACGCTCCATATATGTCAGTTTACAGGATTTGTTCTGAAACCGGACGCGTATTAGTCCTGAAGAGTAGCCAGGACAGGTCAGGAGGTGAGGTGCAGGGTTGTCAGATTGGCCATTTCATGTCAAAATTTGTAAAATTGCCATTTTTTGAACTGTGGCCATAAAAAATCAGTTTGGTCATTTATGCAAATGTGGCCACTAATTTGGCCATTTTTTTACAATTATTTCAAATCATATGCATTGTTTACTTAGTTAAATATTATTATCGCATTGTAAGGCTGGCTGCTGGAGGTCACGATACAAGTATAAGTCAACGTTGATAAAACACATCTTACAAGATAGCATGAATTATTTTTCTTGTATTTGCTACTCGCATTGTCAAAGAGTTCGAAAGACTTAATGTTTTGTTTCAGCAAACCTGTGTTGACCCTTACGATGTTGACAAAGATCTTCGCAAACACAGTCTTTATCACTGGCTGCTCAACCAAGATGCAATATGCAAAATAGAAAATGTAGACTTTGGAATTAAATTAATTTTGGTCAAGTACTTGATCAGTTTTAGCACTTCTTCTAATATGGAACAAGAAAATAATAAAATGAAGTCTGTGAAATTTAGGTGGCAAGCCAAGCTTCAAGAATGGTTGCATCAAGTGAACCAGTGGCTCCCTGACTCACCTCAGTGAACCAGTGGCTCCCTGACTCACCTCAGTGAACCAGTGGCTCCCTGACTCACCTCAGTGAACCAGTGGCTCCCTGACTCACCTCAGTGAACCAGCGGCTCCCTGACTCACCTCAGTGAACCAGCGGCTCCCTGACTCACCTCAGTGAACCAGCGGCTCCCTGAGTCACCTCAGTGAACCAGCGGCTCCCTGAGTCACCTCAGCGAACCAGCGACTCCCTGACTCACCTCAGTGAACCAGCGGCTCCCTGAGTCACCTCAGAGAACCAGCGGCTCCCTGACTCACCTAAGTGAACCAGTGGCTCCCTGACTAACCTCAGTGAACCAGCGACTCCCTGACTCACCTCAGTGAACCAGCGGCTCCCTGAGTCACCTCAGTGAACCAGCGGCTCCCTGACTCACCTCAGTGAACCAGTGGCTCCCTGAGTCACCTCAGTGAACCAGCGGCTCCCTGACTCACCTCAGTGAACCAGCGACTCCCTGATTCACCTCAGTGAACCAGCGGCTCCCTGACTCACCTCAGTGAACCAGTGACTCCCTGACTCACCTCAGTGAACCAGCGGCTCCCTGAGTCACCTCAGTGAACCAGCGGCTCCCTGACTCACCTCAGCGAACCAGCGACTCCCTGACTCACCTCAGTGAACCAGCGGCTCCCTGAGTCACCTCAGTGAACCAGCGGCTCCCTGACTCACCTCAGTGAACCAGTGGCTCCCTGACTAACCTCAGTGAACCAGCGACTCCCTGACTCACCTCAGTGAACCAGCGGCTCCCTGAGTCACCTCAGTGAACCAGCGGCTCCCTGACTCACCTCAGTGAACCAGTGGCTCCCTGAGTCACCTCAGTGAACCAGCGGCTCCCTGACTCACCTCAGTGAACCAGCGACTCTCTGACTCACCTCAGTGAACCAGCGGCTCCCTGACTCACCTCAGTGAACCAGCGACTCCCTGACTCACCTCAGTGAGTCAGGGAGTGAGTTACTTAAATCCCAGTATGACTCAGTCTTTAGCGAGCCACTAACCAGACTGAAAATCGAAAACCTAAATGATTTTTTTATGAGAGTGCCACAGAACTTGACAGACGCATGCCTTTCTGACATCTTCACGACGCCAAATGACTTCGAAAAGGCAATAAATGACATGCCCATGCACTCCACTCCAGGCCCAGACTCATGGAACTCCGTGTTCATCAAGAACTGTAAGAAGCCCCTATCACATGCATTTAACATCCTATGGAGAGGGAGCATGGACACTGGGATCGTCCCGCAGCTACTAAAAACAACAGACATAGCCCCGCTCCACAAAGGGGGCAGTAAAGCAATAGCAAAGAACTACGGACCAATTGCGCTAACGTCCCATATCATAAAAATCTTTGAAAGGGTTCTAAGAAGCAAGATCGCCACCCATCTTGATACCCATCAATTGCACAACCCAGGACAGCATGGGTTTAGAGCACGCCGCTCCTGTCTGTCCCAACTACTGGACCACTACGACAAGGTCCTGGATGCTCTAGAAGATAAACAGAATGCAGATGTTATATACACAGATTTTGCAAAAGCCTTTGACAAGTGTGACCATGGTGTAATAGAACACAAAATGCGTGATAAAGGCATAGCAGGAAAAGTTGGTAGATGGATCTATAATTTCCTAACACGTAGAACACAAAGAGTAGTAGTCAACAGAGTAAAGTCTGAGGCAGCTACTGTGAAAAGCTCTGTTCCACAAGGCACAGTACTTGCTCCCATCCTATTCCTCATCCTCATATCAGACATTGACAGGGATATAAGCCACAGTGCTGTGTCTTCCTTTGCAGATGACACCCGAATCTGTATGACAGTGTCCACCGTTGAAGACACTGCAAGACTCCAAGCAGACATAAACCAAATCTTTAAATGGGCTGCAGAAAACAATATGAAGTTCAATGATGAGAAATTTCAATTACTCAGATACGGAAAACGTGAAGAAATTAAAATCTCATCGGAGTACAAAACTAATTCCAACCACACAATAGAGCAAAAAACTAATGTCAGAGACCTGGGAGTGATCATGTCAGAGGATCTCACCTTCAAGGACCATAACAATGTAGCAATTGCATCTGCTCGAAAATGACAGGATGGATAATGAGAACCTTCAAAACCAGGGATGCCAAGCCCATGTTGACACTTTACAGATCGCTTGTTCTATCTAGGCTGGAATATTGCTGAGACTAACTGCACCTTTCAAGGCAGGTGAAATTGCTGACCTTGAAAATGTGCAGAGAACCTTCACCGCACGCATAAGTGCGATAAACCACCTCAACTACTGGGAACGCTTGAAGTTCCTAAACCTGTACTCTCTAGAACGCAGGCGGGAGAGATGCATTATTATATACACATGGAAAATTCTCGAGGGCTTAGTACCAAACTTGCACACAAAATCACTCCGTACGAAAGCAAAGACTCGGCAGGCGATGTAACATCCCCCAATAAAGAGCAGGGGTGCCACTAGCACGTTGAGGGACAACACAATAAGTGTGAGGGGCCCAAGATTGTTCAACTGCCTCCCAGCGTACATCAGGGGATTACCAACAAGCCCTGGCTGTCTTCAAGCAGGCACTGGACAGGCACCTCAAGTCGGTACCTGATCAGCCGGGCTGTGGTTCGTACGTTGGACTGCGTGCGGCCAGCAGTAACAGCCTGGTTGATCAGGCTCTGGTCCAACAGGAGGCCTGGTCACAGACCGGGCCGCAGGGGCGTTGACCCCTGGAATTCTCTCCAGGAAGTGAACCAGCGGCTCCCTGACTCACCTCAGTGAACCAGCGGCTCCCTGACTCACCTCAGTGAACCAGCGGCTCCCTGACTCACCTCAGTGAACCAGTGGCTCCCTGACTCACCTCAGTGAACCAGTGGCTCCTTGACTAACCTCAGTGAACCAGCGACTCCCTGACTCACCTCAGTGAACCAGCGGCTCCCTGAGTCACCTCAGTGAACCAGCGGCTCCCTGACTCACCTCAGTGAACCAGTGGCTCCCTGACTCACCTCAGTGAACCAGCGACTCCCTGAGTCACCTCATTGAACCAGCTGCTCCCTGAGTCACCTCAGTGAACCAGCGGCTCCCTGAGTCACCTCAGTGAATCAGTGGCTCCCTGACTCACCTCAGTGAACCAGTGGCTCCCTGACTCACCTCAGAGAACCAGTGGCTCCCTAACTCACCTCAGTGAACCAGCGACTCCCTGACTCACCTCAGTGAACCAGCGGCTCCCTGAGTCGCCTCAGTGAACCAGCGGCTCCCTGACTCACCTCAGTGAACCAGTGGCTCCCTGACTCACCTCAGTGAACCAGCGACTCCCTGACTCACCTCAGTGAACCAGCGGCTCCCTGAGTCACCTCAGTGAACCAGCGGCTCCCTGACTCACCTCAGTGAACCAGTGGCTCCCTGAGTCACCTCAGTGAACCAGCGGCTCCTTGACTCACCTCAGTGAACCAGCGACTCCCTGACTCACCTCAGTGAACCAGCGGCTCCCTGACTCACCTCAGTGAACCAGCGACTCCCTGACTCACCTCAGTGAACCAGCGGCTCCCTGACTCACCTCAGTGAACCAATGGCTCCCTGACTCACCTCAGTGAACCAGCGACTCGGTGACTCACCTCAATGAACCAGCGGCTCCCTGAGTCACCTCAGTGAACCAGCGGCTCCCTGACTTACCTCAGTGAACCAGTGGCACCCTGACTCACCTCAGTGAACCAGCGACTCCCTGACTCACCTCAGTGAACCAGCGGCTCCCTGAGTCACCTCAGTGAACCAGCGGCTCCCTGACTCACCTCAGTGAACCAGCGGCTCCTGACTCACCTCAGTGAACCAGTGGCTCCCTGACTCACCTCAGAGAACCAGCGACTCCCTGACTCACCTCACTGAACCAGCAGCTCCCTGACTCACCTCAGTGAACCAGCGACTCCCTGACTCACCTCAGTGAACCAGCGGCTCCCTGACTCACCTCAGTGAACCAGCGGCTCCCTGACTCACCTCGGTGAACCAGTGGCTCCTGACTCACCTCAGTGAACCAGCGGCTCCTGAGTCACCTCAGTGAACCAGCGGCTCCCTGACTCACCTCAGTGAACCAGCGGCTCCTGACTCACCTCAGTGAACCAGCGGCTCCTGACTCACCTCAGTGAACCAGCGACTCCCTGACTCACCTCAGTGAACCAGCAGCTCCTGACTCACCTCAGTGAACCAGCGACTCCTGACTCACCTCAGTGAACCAGCGGCCCCTGACTCACCTCAGTGAACCAGCGGCTCCTGACTCACCTCGGTGAACCAGTGGCTCCTGACTCACCTCAGTGAACCAGCGACTCCCTGACTCACCTCAGTGAACCAGCGACTCCCTGACTCACCTCAGTGAACCAGTGGCTCCCTGACTCACCTCATATATTAAAGGTCTGTCACTTTTAAATCCTACTGTTATTCTAAGCCAAACAGAAAAGGGAAAATTTTCTGATCTGTCATTTTTCCACCTGATAGACGACGTTGATGTAGTCGAAGACCAATACAGGAAAATTATCCTTGTTGCCTGGAATGAAGAAGTAAACTTAAAACAAGATGGAATCCCTAAGGAAGCTTTACAATTTTGGCAGCAGTATCCAAACACAATAATTTTAAAGAACTGTCGAATTATGCCCTGACATGCCTTATCCTGCCACCAAGTAAGGCAATACTTGAACGAATTTTTCCTTTATGTAACATCTGTCAAAACTAAACCCAGAAACAAGATGCAAATTAAACTGCTTGTTTCCATTGTAAGAATCCGTTCATTCTTAAGTGATAACAATATGTGCTGGCAAAACTTTAAATGTACTCCAGTAATGCTACAAATGCATAACAGCAAAACCCTTTACGACTCGACTGCAGAAAAAAAGATATTCATTATCTTGAGGAAGTGCTGTCAATTTAACAGCTGCGTTTCACTATAAGTATTTTAAGTTTAATTAAAAGTACTTTTGATGATATGTAATCGAATATATAATTTATGCACACTTAATTGTTGGTATGTTAATTCACAACATTCAATCATTTTATATGTTTGGCTATATTTATGGCCTAACACTTTTCCAAAGTGGCCATTTTTGGCCATATTTTCTTTAAATTTTGGTCATAAGCTGTTGTGTTGATCTGGCAACCCTGGTGAGGTGAGGTGTGTCAGTACTGGAAGGGCATCGGCTTGAGCAAGATGGCATAGCATGTGTGAGTATGGATGGTGAGTTTGGGTAAGTTTAAGCCATAGGCTATTTTACTGGTTCTGATGCTCTCATGTTTACATGTAAGGCCCTAGTGTGCAGGGGCCTGTGTAGTGGAGAGTACTAGTGTGCAGGGGCCTGTGTAGTGGAGAGTACTCGTGTGCAGGGGCCTGTGTAGTGGAGAGTACTAGTGTGCAGGGCCCTGTGTAGTGAAGAGCACTAGTGTGCAGGGGCCTGTGTAGTGGAGAGCACTAGTGTGCAGGGGCCTGTGTAGTGGAGAGCACTAGTGTGCAGGGGCCTGTGTAGTGGAGAGTACTCGTGTGCAGGGGCCTGTGTAGTGGAGAGTACTCGTGTGCAGGGGCCTGTGTAGTGGAGAGTACAGTGTGTAGGGGCCTGTGTAGTGGAGAGTACTCGTGTGCAGGGGCCTGTGTAGTGGAGAGTATTAGTGTGCAGGGGCCTGTGTAGTGGAGAGTACTCGTGTGCAGGGGGCCTGTGTAGTGGAGAGTACTCGTGTGCAGGAGCCTGTGTAGTGGAGAGTACTCGTGTGCAGGGGCCTGTGTAGTGGAGAGTACTCGTGTGCAGGGGCCTGTGTAGTGGAGAGTACCTGTGTGCAGGGGCCTGTGTAGTGGAGAGTACTCGTGTGCAGGGGCCTGTGTAGTGGAGAGTACTCGTGTGCAGGAGCCTGTGTAGTGGAGAGTACTCGTGTGCAGGGGCCTGTGTAGTGGAGAGTACTCGTGTGCAGGGGCCTGTGTAGTGGAGAGTACTCGTGTGCAGGGGCCTGTGTAGTGGAGAGTACTCGTGTGCAGGGGCCTGTGTAGTGGAGAGTACTAGTGTGCAGGGGCCTGTGTAGTGGAGAGTACTAGTGTACAGGGGCCTGTGTAGAGTACTAGTGTGCAGGGGCCTGTGTAGTAGAGTACTAGTGTGCAGGGGCCTGTGTAGTGGAGAGTACTCGTGTGCAGGGGCCTGTGTAGTGGAGAGTACAAGTGTGCAGGGGCCTGTGTAGTGGAGAGTACTAGTGTGCAGGAGCCTGTGTAGTAGAGTACTAGTGTGCAGGGGCCTGTGTAGGGAGAGTACTAGTGTGCAGGAGCCTGTGTAGTAGAGAGTACAAGTGTGCAGGGGTCTATGTAGTGGAGAGTACTAGTGTGCAGGGGCCTGTGTAGTGGAGAGTACTAGTGTGCAGGGGCCTGTGTAGTGGAGAGTACTAGTGTGCAGGGGCCTGTGTAGTGGAGAGTACTAGTGTGCAGGGGCCTGTGTAGTGGAGAGTACTAGTGTGCAGGGGCCTGTGTAGTGGAGAGTACTAGTGTGCAGGGGCCTGTGTAGTGGAGAGTACTAGTGTGCAGGGGCCTGTGTAGTGGAGAGTACTAGTGTGCAGGGGCCTGTGTAGTGGAGAGTACTAGTGTGCAGGGGCCTGTGTAGTGGAGAGTACTCGTGTGCAGGGGCCTGTGTAGTGGAGAGTACTAGTGTGCAGGGGCCTGTGTAGTAGAGTACTAGTGTGCAGGGGCCTGTGTAGTGGAGAGTACTAGTGTGCAGGGGCCTGTGTAGTGGAGAGTACTAGTGTGCAGGGGCCTGTGTAGTGGAGAGTACTAGTGTGCAGGGGCCTGTGTAGTGGAGAGTACTAGTGTGCAGGGGCCTGTGTAGTGGAGAGTACTAGTGTGCAGGGGCCTGTGTAGTGGAGAGTACTAGTGTGCAGGGGCCTGTGTAGTGGAGAGTACTGTGTGCAGGGGCCTGTGTAGTGGAGAGTACTAGTGTGCAGGGGCCTGTGTAGTGGAGAGTACTAGTGTGCAGGGGCCTGTGTAGTGGAGAGTACTCGTGTGCAGGGGCCTGTGTAGTGGAGTACTCGTGTGCAGGGGCCTGTGTAGTGGAGAGTACTAGTGTGCAGGGGCCTGTGTAGTGGAGAGTACTAGTGTGCAAGGGCCTCTGTAGTGGAGAGTACTAGTGTGCAGGGGCCTGTGTAGTGGAGAGTACTAGTGTGCAGGGCCTGTGTAGTGGAGAGTACTGTGTGCAGGGGCCTGTGTAGTGGAGAGTACTAGTGTGCAGGGGCCTGTGTAGTGGAGAGTACTCGTGTGCATGGGGCCTGTGTAGTGGAGTACTCGTGGAGTGTTGCCTGTGGCGGCTGTAGTGGAGAGTCATGTGTGCAGGCCTGTGTAGTGAGGTACGTGGAGTGTTTTGCCTGCTGGTTAGAGGCCGCAGAAGGGTGTCTAGCCCCTACTTAGTAGAGGGTAGGTTGTATGTGGTATATGTAAGTTTACTATTAATATAAACCCTGGTACTCCTTTACCAAATACACATTTTAGGCCACTTTCAAAATATTACTCACTAGCACACTGCTACTAGTAGTTTAAATGTATACAAACAGTGGGACTGTGACACCCTCTCTTCTGCTGGCCTCTTAACCAGCAGGCATAACACTCCACGAGTACTGTCCACTACACAGGCCCCTCACACCTATGGCCTAAACGTACCTAAAATCACGATCCCTACTCACACAAACACAACACAGTGACGTTTATGACATCTTGCTCCAGCCGCTGCTCTTCCAGTACTGGATCAAAAACACACCTCTCGTGCTCCTGACCTGTCCTGGCTACTCTTCAGACTAATACGCGTCCGGTTTCAGAACAAATCCCGTAAACTGACATATATGGAGCGTTTTTTTATACACATATTTTACAATGCCCTGAGTAATACTTAACCATAGCTCCCAAGTCTTTTTCGCATTCTGTATAGCCAAGCTAAATATTTAGTTTCTAAGTGCTCGTTTTAACATGAAACAGTATACAATACCGACAGGTTGATAAGTAAGACACATGTGCAACAGTATCTTTATTCGGAAGCGTTTCGCCTTCGCAGTAGACTTCTTCAGTCGAGTACAGAAGAGTTAGCAGAGATATGAAGACGAGGTGGTCAGTCCATCAGCCTGGAGAAGAGTTTTGCTTCATGGTCTGGAACAATGTGAAGTTGAAGCAATATGGAGACTTACGTACTGTCAAAAGGTGAGGCGCAGCCCACTAGTAAAAGAAAGAATGTTTTCATTGAGATGGCAGGTCCCTCTCAAAATCATCCTTTCTTACCTTTTGACAGTACGTTGTCTCCATACTGTTGCTTCAAGTTCAATATTGTTCCAGACTATGGATCAAAATTCTTCTCCAGGCTGAGGGACTGACCTCCTCAAAACTACGTCTTCAGTGGTGATGGACTTTACATCGTCTTCACATCTCTACTGCCTCTGCTAGCTCTTCTGTACTCGACTGAAGAAACCTACTGTGTAGGCGAAACATTACGGAATAAAGATACCTATCAAGTGCCAAGGTTATTTACATTCCCTAGCTTTAGGACTTTGCATTTGTCTACTGAACTGCATCTGCCACTTTTCCGACCATGATATGAGCTTGTCTAAATCCTCTTTAAGTGCGGTGGCATCTTCATCTGAATCAGTAATCCTGCTTTTTTGTATCGTCAGCGAATTTGCTCATATCACTTGTTATCCCCTCGTCAAGGTCATTAATTTCCATTATAAACAACAATGGGCCTAAAACCGATCCTTGTGGGATACCACTCAGATTTCACGCCATTTATGCAGCCTCTCTGCGTAAATGGGGACATGAGAACTTTTTCCTCAATACCATAAGTTGCCACTTTCTTTAATTCTTTTGTGTGGTACTTTATCAAAACCTTTACTAAAATCAAAATAAATAATATCGTAACTTTCATCGTGATCAACTGCCAGAAGAAAGTTAGAAAATTAGTAAGTAGGAACAGCCCCAGTGAATCCATGCTGAGTATCATAGATCAAATTATTCTTATCAAGATGGCTTCTTACAATATCGCTATAATGGACTCCAGTAATTTGCCTGCACTTGAGGTCAGGCTTATTGAGAGGTAGTTTGACGGTAACCACTTATCTCCTGCTTTAAAAAATAAGAATTACGTTAGCCATCTTTTACATATTAGTCACTACACCTGTTTGAAGAGATATATTAAGAACCCTTGAAAGGAGTTCCTCAGGGCCCGGGGATTTATTTAGCTTTAACTGATCAACTTGTTTGATTACCATATCTCTAGTGACAGTGATATTACATAATTTATTTTCTTCAGGCCCAATACTGAGATATGGTTAGTGTCTTGTGTGAAAACCGAGAGGAAGTAATTACTAAAAATCGAGCATATTTTATTTTTATCAGTAAGCTGTTCGGTGTTAATTTTAAGAGGACCTAGTTTGTCTCTAACCTTTGTTCTATATACCTGGAAAAAGCTTTTCGGGTTAGTGTTCAAATCAATTTCATAGTCCCATTAAGCTTTTTTTTTTTTTATCCTTTTTTAAACCTCCTTCTTAATGTGAGTATGCCTATAAATTCCTAAAAGATGTTTGAGCTTATTTTTCATACATTTCCTCTATAATCTCTACATTTTTAATAAGGATATCCTTGTTTGCCAGAAACAAATCAAGATTTTTTTCCCCTCGTTGGTTCTGTCACAAACTACTCCAAAAAACAATCTTGAACTACTTTCAGGAAGTCATTTGACTCAAGATTCCCAGTCAATGAATCCCAGTCAGTGTGACTAAGGTTAAATTCTCCTAGAATTACTGCGTTATCATGTGCCTTGTGGCCTTATAAATTTCTTCCCAAAGTAGTCTCCATTGGTTCCTGTCAAAGTTTTGGGAACGGTATATCACCCCTAAAATTAATGTTTCATGCATCTCCGAAAATTCTACCCAGATAGACCCAGTGTGTGTTCTTTCAATCTTAATATCCTCTTTTATGCAGCATTTTAAGTGTTCTCTGACATATAGTGCCACCCTCACCTCCCTGACCAATACTTCTATCACTGTGGAACAACTTAAACCACGTCTCAGTTATGGCAAATAGGTCAATGTTACTCGCATTTGCAAGTAATTTCAACTCGTCCATCTTATTTCTAGCACAACGACTGTTTGTATATGCTTTAAGAAACCCTCTCTTTTTTACCTCCCTGCTCGTTCGTGTTCTCTCATTATCTCTGTTATCATCTTTATTACCTTTTGTCAATGACTTTTCAATATTCACCAATAACTCTACCTCATTTTGCCTGTAACTGGTTTCCCTAAAACTCAATATCGCTACACTGAGAAATTATCCTGCCTAATTCTGTTGTATCATATTTCTTTGCTGTCCTACAAAAACCCATACCATTAACTATTCCTAGTGTAAAGCCCTAACAGTTCCCTCCATTGCATTGGCCAGTGTCCTCACATCAGACCTAGATAAGTGAACCCCATCCCTGGTATACATGTACTGCATTGTCCTTAGTGTTTGTCTAGCCAGCAATTAACATCAGTGCCCTGGACAACCATAGATTTCCAATTCCTCTCCTTGGCAAAATGACACATATAACAGGGTTCCCTCCCTTCTTCCTAATTATCTCTATTACTGTCCTATACCTGCTAATCAGGTCCACACTCCTACGTCTGCCAACATTGTTTCCTTCAGCACTGAGATATATAACAGGATTGCTCCCATTACCTCTCATAATGTCCAGACAGTCAAATGGATAGTCGAGTCCTGGTCGAGAACATGAGTGTGTCTTTAGCATCTTTGCACAATTTCTGTAGGTTCATTAGGATCAAGCATCATAAAAGAATAAGTTTTTTGCTTATTTTAAGGTCTAATTTTTGGAATGAAAGTCTTTTTTTTCACTTTATTTTAACTTTAAGGAGCGTTCAAAGTAGATTCTTGCTAGATTGTTGGGAATGAAGATCGTTTATACCATGACACTCGGAGCTTAGGTTTGAGGTAATTTAAAAGACAGGTAACTAATTGTTGATTTTATTACAAGCATTAATACTCAAAAGTCCTCAAGAGGAGCTGACCTGTAAACATTTCTGAGGTAACTTAAGAATAATGTTACCCAGGATGGCACCTGTGGTCAGCGCCTTATAAACACTGAAACATTTCTTCTTATCAGTTCAACAAACTTTAATAAGCGGCCATGTCCGACCTCTGACACTGAAACCCATGATACTTGTCTATAAAATTATTACCACAAATTTCTTTCTCCATTAATAAATGGAGAGATAAACATCCTCGTAAGACTTAAAATTCCCTTATCTCCCTAATGAAACCAAATTTCGTTTCGTCATAATAATAATAATAATAATAATAATAATAATATTAATAATATAAATAATATAAATAATAATAATAATAATAATAATAATAATAATAATAATAATAAATAATAATAATAATTTTAAAAATGATAGTAATATAAATAATTATCACAAGAAGAGAAAAAATAACTAGGTGGTGAACATTCACTTTAGCTATGTTAGTGTGAGTTACCCTGACGCCGCCAGGGTAGTAGAATGGAAGAGCTGTAGGTGGAAGGATCCTCGAACTGACTACAGCAGCCACGAGCACCGTCCGGGGTAGTGGCCAGGAGGGTATGATGGGTGTTCCTAAGCAGGGCACCTTTAATAATACCACCTCTCAGAATGCCCACCACCTTCCTTACCCTACCTGTTCAACCACAGCTCTCTTAGGACACCGATTCACAGCAACACCAACGCTTAAGATTAGTAAGCAGGGTGAAGACGAGACACGAGCAGACGGTAATGAAGAGGTTCAGTAGCAGTGTTCATGTAGAGGTTCAGTTGGAGCGTGTTCATGTGAGGTTCAGTGGAGCAGTTCTATGTGAGAGGTTCAGTTGGAGCAGTGTTCTATGTGAGAGGTTCAGTTGGAGCAGTGTTCTATGTGAGAGGTTCAGTTGGAGCAGTGTTCTATGTGAGAGGTTCAGTTGGAGCAGTGTTCTATGTGAGAGGTTCAGTTGGAGCAGTGTTCTATGTGAGAGGTTCAGTTGGAGCAGTGTTCTATGTGAGAGGTTCACCTGGAACATTATACGAGGTGATAGGTCTGGTCAAGTGAAGTTCATGGCTGGAGAAGTGGTGCGAATGATCATTTTCATGGAGGAGGCGCTAACTACCACAGTAGTCGGACACTACTCTGTTATCTCCCCACACTTTCTGTTCCATTGTATAATGTCACCTCTACTTAAAATGTTAAAATTGTTTAATGTTAAAATATACCTCAACACCGGATATCACACTATGTGACTGAGAATGCAAGAGTTTAATCATGTTATGTACACTATATACAGAGAAATTTCGAGCATTACGATGATATTAGTAATACTGGAGCTGCTCATGGAGGCTAGCTGGAGGAGACCGTTAGTAGATTAGTGTGAGGTCTAAAGTTAAGACTTCAAACACAACACAAACACGAGGACAAGACGACGAGTTTTGTTGTAGTGTAATATAGTGCAAGGTGAGCTGTGTGTGTGTGTGGTGTGTGTTGTGTGTGTGTGTGTGTGAGTGTTTTAAGATGGTGAGGTTGTGAGGTCTGTATATTTGTGTGGCGAGTGGTTCATGTTGTAAATGTTTTGGTGTGTGTGTATGTAGAGGTTTGGTGTAACTCTATTGTGAGAATGCAGGGTCGAGATTCAGCTCCTGGCCTGTGTGTGTGTGTATGTGTGTGTGTGTGTATGTGTGTGTGTGTGTGTGTTGTGTGTGTGTGTGTGTGTTGTGTGAGTGTGTGTGTGTGTGTGTGTTGTGTGAGTGTGTGTGTGTGTGTGTGTGTGTGTAGTAGTGTTTTTAAGATGAAAAGGAAAACAGAGATCTGTGAGGATCTTACTCCATCTTTCCGCTACCACACAAGAGGCTGAGAAGACAACATTCATCTTAAAGTAAATGTTTTGTTCATGTTTACTGTGCGAGGTTTAGGTGTAAACTCGAATTGCTGGGGAGAGACTGGTGTGAAGGGTGCGATATGTGGCTGGGTACCTGACGAAGGGAGAGTAGTACTTCTCAGTGTATGGGTACGACGGTACATAAGAAGAACCAATGCAGGTATGCCTTCTCGGGATACAGTTTGTAGGTCCTGTATAGTGAAGCAGGAGCCAGAGTGGAACCCGGGGCAGTGAAGGGACTCACCGCTCTGTTGTACCTGTATGTATCGTAGTATCTACTAAGATTGTTGATGTACTGGTAAGTAGGTTGGGAATAGTACCTATCGTAGAAATATACCTTGGGGTACCTGAGTGAGTCGTAGTACGTGTAAGTTCTCGGGAAAAAGTATGGGTCGTAGGGCCTGGCTACCTCGTAGGTGGTAGTGGTAGTGCTGGGTAAGGGACTCGTGGTAGACCTTGAGTACCGCTTGTACGTATCAAACACTTTGGAATTCTCTGGCAGCTCATCATCATCATGGCCGAAGGTAAGGGAGGGGAAGCTCGATCTTCGGACAGGTGACGTAGCCCGCACAGGAGACATAGCTCGAGCAGGCGACAAAGACCTTCTGGAACCGCGTACTGAGTCAACCAGAGGGTTATTCTGGTAGTTCTTGCGAGGTGCCTCATATCTGTCCAGGGAAGACGCGCGTCGGGGTACGACGTAGTTCTTGGTGTCGGTGTAAGTGTCGAACACCTTGCTGGGTACGAGGGTGAACCTGGGATAGGCAGCCGGGTTTTTGAAGGAAGGGTTGTGTCCTCATCTAAGTCGAGGACCAGGGGAGGAAGGGTGGGCTCTTGATCATTGGGGAGCTCGCCGCTCCGGCGAAGCTCGTAGTCCAGATCGCACAGCTGACTCAGGAAACCTTGATTAGGGAAGATACTTCTCTTCTTTCTGTTGGAACGAAGGCAAGTATGAGCAATGTTATGCACTTCAGTATCCTGCAGCAATCAATAAGGCTTGATAAAGTCAGCTATTTAAAATTAAAAATAATTTCCGTTACTCTACTACAAACGCAAATTTTCCCTCTTTCAGTATGAGTAAGTAGTGGAACGACTTACTTAATGTTAGCAAGAGCCGCCTGGACATTCATGCCTCGCTTCAGCATCAGGAAAGCAACGACCAGCACTGCAGAGCGCGAGATGCCACACTGACAGTGAACCAAGACTCGACCTGCATAGAGGAAACAAACTTACCTCACATCTCTCTCTCCACATGCTTTACTAATCTCAGTTAGCTTCCTGTTCTCTCTCCTAGAGCACTTCACTCTCCCTGTTCTCTCTCCTAGAGCACTTCACTCTCCCTGTTCTCTCTCCTAGAGCACTTCACTCTCCCTGTTCTCTCTCCTAGAGCACTTTACTCTCCCTGTCTCTCTCCTAGAGCACTTCACTCTCCCTGTTCTCTCTCTCCTATAGCACTTTACTCTCCCTGTTCTCTCTCCTAGAGCACTTTACTCTCCCTGTTCTCTCACCTAGAGCACTTTACTCTCCCTGTTCTCTCTCCTAGAGCACTTCACTCTCCCTGTTCTCTCTCCTAGAGCACTTCACTCTCCCTGTTCTCTCTCCTAGAGCACTTCACTCTCCCTGTTCTCTCTCCTAGAGCACTTTACTCTCCCTGTTCTCTCCTAGCTCGTCTCACTTCGCTCCATACATTTAAATTAATAAATTCCAATAAAATTAGAATTACTTCAAATTTTAACACTAGTTTATGAACGTTATATGTCTATCAAAGAGGAGCCTCACTCCTCTAATCAATCCTCCTCAGAAAGCTATCAAAATTCACTCCGAGTCCCACAATCATGAATTGATCTAGTTGATTATTAAATTATAACTAAAGCACACTGAATAATATGGGTTTAATATTATTAGAAATATTACATATTAAACGGCTTAGACTCAATAACAATGATTCATTAATTAACCTATTTACTCTGAAATAATTATAATTTGCCCCATTTGGTGAGTTTACTATTTATGTATATTTTGGTATCATGTCTTGGGTACTAACCACCTGAATCATCTACGACATAAATATCTCCTCCTTATTAGTTTGTGCACATAATTTTAAACTTTTTCTTATGTTCTGTTGATTTTTACTGTATTTGCAATGATTTAGGAATTATACATCACTCGGTCATGTTTGAAAAACTTTAACACGCACGTTAATGTGCTGCTGGAGTGTGACCTAGGTAACTTTTATGAAGGGATTCAGGGAAACCGGTTACCTGAACTTCAGTAACTGAAATGGGAAGGAGAGGTTCACATTGAAGGAAGGGGGATGGTTGTTATGCGTGTGTGTACTCACCTACTCATCTATATGTGGTTGCAGGGTCGAGTCATAGCTCCTGGCCCCGCCTCTTCACTGATCGCTACTACGTGTGTGTGTGTGTGTGTACATTTGCCGAATAAGTAAAACTGGTCAATTAGCAAGAACTTATTTAAAATTAAGTCCTTTTTAAAATTTTCTCTTATACATATAAAGCTATCATTTACCAAACTGCGGCAGGCCAGGACTCGACCCCACGAATATTGTCCCGCCTCAAGAGGCCAAACATTGTACATGTCGCCCTACCATCCGAGCCATCGATCCTACAAACAACATGAGCCTAGCCTGACTCAGATGGTAGGGCGACATGTGCAATGTTTGGTCTCTTGAGGCGGGACAATATTCGTGGGGTCGAGTCCTGGCCTGCCGCAGTTTGGTAAATGATAGCTTTATATGTATAAGAGAAAATTTTAAAAAAGGACTTAATTTTAAATAAGTTCTTGCTAATTGACCAGTTTTACTTATTCGGCAAATGTACACACACACACACACGTAGTAGCGATCAGTGAAGAGGCGGGGCCAGGAGCTATGACTCAACCCCTGCAACCACATATAGGTGAGTAGGTTTAAGGCGGGACAATGTTCATAAGGTCGGATCCTGACCTGCCGCTTGTTTCGTGGTTTTATTGCTATATAAAAATATATATTTTTCATTTATGTTAATGTAAAAATTAATAATTTTGTACCAAAGGAACCTTAGAAAACTTACCTAACCTTATTATAAGAATAGCAGTTTAATTTAGCCTAATCCAACTAAATATATTTTAGATAAGTTTACAATAATTTAATAATAAACAAACAATGAAATATTTTTTTAGTTTGGTTTAGAATGATTTTTGAAAAGTTATTGCATACACAAATTTTCGCTTACCTTATTCGGTAAGAAGAGTGTTGCTATTTAACAAAATAGCAAGCTTTTACCTCTTCGGCACTACATAGTGTATATATATATATATATATATATATATATATATATATATATATATATATATATATATATATATATATATATATATATATATATATATATATATATATATATATATGTCGTGCCGATTAGGTAAAACTTGCGATTTTGGCTTAAATAGCAACGATCACCTTGCAATATAAGACAAGTGAAAATTTGTGTATGCAGTAATTTCGCCAAAATCATTCTGAAGACAACGAAAAAATATATTTCATTGTGTTTGTTTATTATTAAATTATTGTTAACGTATCTAAAATATATTTATTTGGGTTAGGCTAAATTAAATTGCGCTTGTTGTAATAAGGTTAGGTAGGTTTTCAAAGTTTCTCTGGTACAAAATTATAAATTCTTACATTAACATAAATTAAAAAATATATCTTTAAACGTATAAGAGAAAATTTTAGAAAGGACTTAATTTTAGATGAGTTCTTTCTAATTGACCAGTTTTACCTAATCGGCACGACATATATATATATATATATATATATATATATATATATATATATATATATATATATATATATATATATATATATATATATATATATATAGTATATATATATATATGTATATATATATATATATATATATATATATATATATATATATATATATATATATATATATATATATATATAAGGTAGTAGGTTGGTAGACAGCAACCACCCAGGGGGGTACTACCGTCCTGCCAAGTGAGTGTAAAACGAAAGCCTGTATTTGTTTTACATGATGGTAGGATTGCTGGTGTATTTTTTGTCTCATAAACATGCAAGATTTCAGGTACGTCTTGCTACTTCTACTTACACTTAGGTCACGCTACACATACATGTACCGTTTTTTTCACCATATTAGTTTTCTTTGATTTTAACAGTTCTTATTCTTATATAGTTCTTATTCTTAATAGTTCTTATACTTATTTCATATCCATGGAGAAGTGGAATAAGAATCTTTCCTCCGTAAGTTATGCGTGTTGTAAAAGTCAACTAAAATGCCGGGAACAATGGGCTAGTAACCCCTTTTCCTGTATAGATTACTAAAAAAAAAAAAAAACTGTCAAAATGGGATGTTTGAATGTGCGTGGATGTTGTGCGAATGATAAAAAGAGATGATTGTAGATGTTATGAATGAAAAGAAGCTGGATGTCCTGGCTTTAAGTGAGACAAAGCTGAAGGGGGTAGGAGAGTTTCAGTGGGGAGAAATAAATGGGATCAGATCAGGGGTTTCAAATAGTTAGAGCTAAAGAAGGAGTGGCAATAATGTTGAAGGATAAGTTATAGCAGGAAAAGAGGGAATACCAATGTATAAATTCAAGGATTATGTGGAGTAAAACAAGGGTTGGATGTGAAAAGTGGTTTATAGTAAGTGTTTATGCACCTGGAGAAGAGAGAAGTGTAGAGGAGAGAGAGAGATTTCGGGAAATGTTGAGTGAGTGTGTGGGGAGTTTTGAACCAAGTGAGAGAGTAATTGTGGTTGGGGATCTCAATGCAAAAGTGGGTAAAAATGTTGTGGAGGGAGTAGTAGGTAAATATGGGGTGCTAGGGAAGCCTTTAATTGAGCTATGTGTAGAAAGAGGTTTGGTAATAAGTAATACATATTTTATGAAAAAGAGGATAAATAAGTATACAAGGTATGATATAGCACGTAATGAAAGTAGTTTTTAGATTATGTATTGGTGGATAAAAGGTTGATGGGTAGGCTTCAGGATGTACATGTTTATGGAGGGGCAATGGATATATCGGATCATTATTTAGTTGTAGCTACAGATAAAGTAATAGGTAGATGGGACAAAAGGAAAATGGCAACAGCAAGTAAGAGAGAGGTGAAAGTTTATAAACTAAGGGAGGAGGAAGATAGGGTGAGATATAAGAAACTATTGGCAGAAAGGTGAGATAGTGCAAGTATGAGTAGTGGGGGGGGGGGGGGGTTGCAGAGGGTTGGGATAGTTTTAAAAATGAAGTATTAGAATGTGGGGCAGAAGTTTGTGGCTATAGGAGGGTGGGTGCAGGAGGAAAGAGGAGTGACTAGTGGAATGATGAAGTAAAAGGTGTGATAAAAGAGAAAAAGGTAGCTTATGAGAGGTTTTTATAAAACATAAGTGTTGTAAGAAGAGCAGATATATGGAGAGTAAAAGAAAGGTGAAGAGAGTGATGAGAGAGTGCAAAGGAGAGCAGATGAAAGAATGGGAGAGGCTCTGTCAAGAAATTTTGCTGAAAATATGAAAAAATTTTGGAGTGAGATAAACAAGTTAAGAAAGCCTAGGGAATGAATGGATTTGTCAGTTAAAAACAGAGTAGGGGAGTTAGTAGATGGGGAGCTGGAGGTATTAAGTAGATCGGCGGAATATTTTGAGGAACTTTTAAATGTCGATGAAGAAAGGAGGCAGTAATTTCATGTACTGGCCAGGAGGTAAACATCTTTTAGGAGTGAAGAAGAGCAGGATGTGAGTGGGGGGAGGTGCGTGAGGCATTACATAGAATGAAAGGGGTAAAGCAGCTGGAACTGACGGAATCATGACAGAAATGTTAAAAGCAGGGGGGGATATAGTGCTGGAGTGGTTGGTATTTTTGTTTATTAAATGTATGAAAGAGGTCAAGATACCTAGGGACTGGCAGAGAGCGTGGAAAATACCTTTATATAAAGGGAAGGGGGACAAAAGAGATTGTAAAAATTATAGGGGAATAAATTTACTGAGTATACCAGGTAAAGAGTACGGTAGGGTTATTATTGACAAAAAATAGAGGTAAGACAGAGAGTAGGATTTCAGAAGAGCAAGGAGGCTTTAGAGTGGGTAGGGGATGTGTAGATAAAGTGTTTACATTGAAGCATATGTGAACAGTATTTAGATAAAGGTAGGGAAGTTTTCATTGGATTTATAGAGTTAGAACAGGCATATGATAGAGTGGATAGGAAAGCAATGTGGCAGATGTTGCAAGTGTATGGAATAGGTAGTAAGTTACTAAATGCTGTAAAGAGTTTTTATGAGGAATAGTGTGGCTCAGGTTAGGGTGTGTAGAAGAGAAGGAGATTACTTCCCAGTAAAAGTAGGTCTTAGACAGGGATGTGTAATGTCATATTTGTAGATGGGTTTGTAAAAGAAGTAAACGCTAGGGTGTTGGGGAGAGGGGTGGGATTAAATTATGAGGAATCAAATACAAAATGGGAGTTGACAGTTACTTTTTGCTGATGATGCTATGCTTATGGGAGATTCTAAAGAATAGTTGCAAAGGTTAGTGGACGAGTTTGGGAGGGTGTGTAAAAGTAGAAAGTTTAAAGTGAACATATATAAGAGTAAGGTGATGAGGGTATCAAACGATTTAGATAAAGAAAAAATGGATATAACATTGGAGAGAGGGATTATGGAAGAAATTAATGTTTTCAGATATCTGGGAGTTGGCTTGTCAGTGGATGGGTTTATGAAGGATGATGTTAACCATAGAATTGATGAAGGAATAAAGGTGAGTGGTGCGTTGAGGTATCTGTGGAGACAAAAAACGTTATCCATGGAGGCAAAGATGTCGTGTCTAAGGGCAATGTGTGGTGTAAATATTTTACAGATAATTTGTAGTGTGGAAATTAGGTGGTGTGGAGTTACTAAAAGTATTAGTCAGAGGGCTGAAGAGGGGTTGTTGATGTGATTTGGTCATTTAGAGAGAATGGAACAGAATAGAATGATTTAAGAACATAAGAAAGAAGGAACACTGCAGCAGGCCTACTGGCCCATGCGAGGCAAGTCCAAGTCTCCTTCCGGCTTAAGCCAATGCCCCGACCCAACCAAGTCAGGTTAACTTGGAGAGCGTATAAATCTGTAGAGTAAGGAAGGTGAGGTAGGGGTCGTCCTCGAGAAGGTTGGAGGAACGGGGTAAAAAAGGTTTTGTGGGCGAGGGGCTTGGATTTCCAGCAAGCATACATGAGAGTGTGAGATGGGAGTGAATGGAGACTAATGGTTTTTGCGACCTGACGAGCTGTTGGAGTGTGAGCAGGGCGATATTTAGTGAAGGGATTCAGGGAAACCGGTTAGCCGGACTTGAGTCCTGGAAATGGGAAGTACAATGCCTGCACTTCAAAGGAAGGTTTTGGGATAGATGCAGTTTGGAGGGACTTCTAAACTGTCGTATCTGAGCGCCTCTGCAAATACAGTGATTATGTATGAGTGAGGTGAAAGTGTTCAATGATGACGAAAGTATTTTCTTTTGGGTCACCCTGCCTCGGTGGAGACGGCCGACTTGTTCATATATATATATATATATATATATATATATATATATATATATATATATATATATATATATATATATATATATATTAGTATATATATATATGTATATATATATGTATATATATATATATATATATATATATATATATATGTATGTATGTATATATATATATATATATATAATATATATATATATATATATATATATATATATATATATATATATATATAATTTTTTTCAACAAGTCGGCCGTCTCCACCGAGGCAGGGTGACCCATAAAGAAAGAAAATTCCCAAAAGAAAATACTTTCATCATCATTCAACACTTTCACCACACTCATACATAATCACTGTCTTTGCAGAGGAGCTCAGATACGACAGCTGAGAATACTCCCTCCCAGCTGTCACTATCCCAGACCCCTCCTTTAAAGTGCAGGCATTGTATTTCCCATTTCCAGGACTCAAGTCCAACTAAATCAATTAACTGGTTTCCTGAATCCTTCACAAAATATTACCCTGCTCACACTCCAACTGCTCGTCAGGTCCCAAAACCATTTGTCTCCATTCACTCCTATCTAACACGCTCACATGCTTGCTGGAAGTCCAAGCTCCTCGCCCACAAAACTTCCTTTACCCCCTCCCTCCAACCTTTTCTAGGACGACCCCTACCCCGCCTTCCTTCCCCTACAGATTTATACGCTCTCCAAGTCATTCTACTTTGATCCATTCTCTCTAAATGACAAAACCACCTCAACAACCCCTCTTCAGCCCTCTGACAAATACTTTTAGTAACTCCACACCTTCTTCTAATTTCCACACTCCGAATTTTCTGCATAATATTTACACCACACATTGCCCTTAGACAGGACATCTCCACTGCCTCCAGCCTCCTCCTCACTGCAGCATTTGCAACCCATGCTTCACACCCATATAAGAGTGTTGGTACCACTATACTTTCGTACATTACCTTCTTTGCCTCCATGGATAACTCTTTTTGTCTCCACAGATACCTCAACGCACTACTCACCTTTTTTCCTTCATCAATTCTATCGTTAACCTCATCCTTCATAAACCCATCCGCTGACAAGTCAACTCCCACTTTCAACTTTCTACCTTTACACACCCTCCCAAACTCGTCCACTAACCTTTGCAACTTTTCTTTAGAATCTCCCATAAGCACAGTATCATCAGCAAAAAGTAACTGTGTCAACTCCCATTTTGTATTTAATTCCTCATAATTTAATCCCACCCCACTCCCCAACACCCTAGCATTTACTTCTTTTACAAACCCATCTATAAATATATTAAACAACCATGGTGACATTACACATCCCTGTCTAAGACCTACTTTTACCGGGAAGTAATCTCCCTCTCTCCTACACACCCTAACCTGAGCCTCACTATCCTCATAAAAACTCTTTACAGCCTTCAGTAACTTACTACCTATTCCATACACTTGCAACATTTACTCTGCTATCAACTCTATCATATGCCTTTTCCAAATCCATAAATGCAATGAAAACTTCCCTACCTTTATCTAAATACTGTTCACATATATGCTTCAATGTAAACACTTGATCTACACATCCCCTACCCACTCTAAAGCCTCCTTGCTCATCTGCAATCCTACTCTCTGTCTTACCTCTAATTCTTTCAATAATAACCCTGCCATACACTTTACCTGGTATACTCAGTAAAGTTATTCCCCTATAATTTTTACACTCTCTTTTATCCCCCTTCCCTTTATATAAAGGAACTATACATGCTCTCTGCCAATCCCTAGAAACCTTCCCCTCTTTCATACATTTATTAAACAAAAATACCAACCACTCCAACACTATATCCCTCCCTGCTTTTAACATTTCTGTCATGATCCCGTCAGTTTGAGCTGCTTTACCCCCTTTCATTCTACGTAATGCCTCACGCACCTCCCCCATACTCACATCCTGCTCTTCTTCACTCCTAAACGATGTTATACCTCCCTGGCCAGTGCATGAAATTACCGCCTCCCTTTTTTCATTGACATTTAAAAGTTACTCAAAATATTCTCGCCATCTACCCAATACCTCCAGCTCCCCATCTACTAACTCCCCTACTCTGTTTTTAACTGACAAATCCATTCGTTCTCAGTCCAAAAATTTTTCTTGTTTTCAGCAAAATTTCTTGACAGAGCCTCTCCCACTCTTTCATCTGCTCTCCTTTTGCACTCTCTCACCACTCTCTTCACCTTTCTTTTAATGTCCATATACTCTGCTCTTCTATAAACACTTCTGTTTTGTAAAAACCTCTCATAAGCTACCTTTTTCTATTTTATCACACCCTTTACTTCTTCATTCCACCAATCACTCCTCTTTCCTCCTGCACCCACCCTCCTATAGCCACAAACTTCTGCCCCTCATTCTAATACTGCATTTTTAAAACTATCCCAACTCTCTTCAACCCCCCCATTATTGCACAAGCCCACCTTTCTGCCAATAGTTGCTCATATCTCACCCTAACTTCCTCCTCCCTTAGTTTATGCACTGCCTCCAGCAGTGCAAATATCGTTGCAGCATTTACAACCCAAGCTTCACACCCACATAAGAGTGATGGTACCACTATACTTTCGAACATTCCCTTCTTTGCCTCCTTGTTTAACTTTTTTTCCTTCATCAATTCTATGGTTAACCTCATCCTTCATAAACCCATCCACTGACAAGTCAACTCTCAAATATCTGAAAACATTCACTTCTTCCATACTCCTTCTCTGCAATGTGATATCCATTTTTTTCTTTAAATCGTTTGAGATCCTCATCACCTTACTTTTATCTATGTTCACTTTTAACTTTCTACCTTTACACACCCTCCCAAACTCGTCAGGAAAAAGTAACTGTCAACTCCCATTTTGTATTTGATTCATAAGAACATAAGAAAGGAGGAACACTGCAGTAGGCCTGTTGGCCCATACTGGGCAGGTCATTCACAAATCCAATCCACTAATAGAATATTTGCTCAACCCACTTTAGTTCTACCCTAACAATAAGCTCTGATAAATCCACTAACTCATGTGCAAGTCTCACTCAAATTCAACCCTTCTCACTCATGTTTTTATCCAACCTAAATTTGAAACTACGCAAGGTTTTAGCTTCAATAACCCTACTAGGCAGACTGTTCCATAATATATTTCCCCATAATATATTTTATAATTGGTAAAGAATTCATCCTCCGTCAGCCATGCATGTCGTAAGTGACGACTAAAATGTCGGGGAGCAAGAGACTAGTTACTCCTTCTCATACACACACACACACACACACACACACACACACACACACACACACACACACACACACATATATATATATATATATATATATATATATATATATATATATATATATATATATATATATATATATATATATATATGCAAAAAGATCACAGTAAACAGGTGATATCACGAAAGCGCTTGGAATTCCTCTATTTTTCATAGTGGTTGTCTTGCTATTATATATATATATATATATATATATATATATATATATATATATATATATATATATATATATATATATATATATATATATATATATATATTATATGCACTCGGAGTGGTGGACGTTTCATCCTGTGACCATTAGCGCACAACGAACAAGCTTGTACACTAACCTCCAGACTTGAGTGCCCGTCAATGAAGTCGGCAGCGTCCGGAGGTAAGGTTTGATGTAGAAGCCGGGCATGTCTAGGGCAGGCACGCCGTAGTATTTGATGCCCTTGAGCTTGGCATAGTAGGTGGGGGAGGTGCTGACGTAGCCGTCGTAGGCGGAATTGTTGTGGCCCTGGGCAGCGTTAAGGACGTGCGTCACACCCAGCTCCTTTACCAACTGTGTTGATAGTGCAGTGTCTCTGGTGAGGAAGAACACCCAGATGGTGAGTCTCAGGGAGCGTGGCTGGGCGAGCACTGGCAGTGTTTGTTGTGGGACAGAGGAGGGAAAGACGAAAGGTTCTAAACCTTTTTTTTTGGGGGGGAGGGGGGTAGAGTTAGTCACGAACCTCTTTGAAAATATTATGAAAGCTATGACCGTCCTCCCCCTTAGAAAAATGCATCTAGATTAATACATGGACACACACATACTCAAAATAATGCCCTCAGGATATACTGAGGCAACAACTGATCGTTTAAAGCAATCTTACTCTTTCGACATTGACAGTCTCAGCAAAATACCCATATCTTTAATATCTGTTCATAAAAAAAATGAGAATTGCTTTTAAATATATGAATGATAAGCAGAAAAATAATTCACTATCATTAAAAGTTGTCCATTTATGGTAACCTTGCCAGACTAGCATTAGCAATTAGGGATATTACTTTTTTATTTGATGTATTGCATTCAAAATTGCTTTCCTTTGCACAGGCAGAATATATAAAAATCTTTAAAACAATTATACTGGCGCGTACTAGGCGTGCTGCAGTGTTCCTTTCTTAAGTTCTTATGTAAACAGGAAACTTGCTTCCTTCACGCACACAAAACTGATGAGAACCAGGAGCTTTCTGCTCTGAGAAACGTCAGTAGTTTTATCAAGTTGCATACCGAAGGCAATGGAGTCTTCGCTATTTCCTCCATCATCTGAGCCAAATTATGACGTCATTTGAGAGAAGCACTTAATTTTATTCCTTTGCTCTGAGTCGCAAATCAGCTCGATCATTTCCAGGTGCACAAAGCCTCGTCACATTCTTTTTAATCATGTGCTGATTATTTTACTTGGCAATGTGATAAACTGACTCGGAAAATGCTTCAACACAAGGTTCATGTGTGGGACAAAGTGAAGGCTTAGTAAAATACCATCCATTGCAAATGGAGCCTTCAAGCATCCAGAACTGTATGGCCCTTGTGGGTTTAGCACTTAGTTCTATTGAAGCATCGAGAAGTACTACATTGTATTATAACTGACTAGTCATGGATGAACAATTACAACCGACCCATAAAATTCTCCACGACCTGATGTAAATAAAGTCAGATGTTCAGATGTAAATAAAGTCAGATGTTTGGGATGACATAAAACTGAATTCTCCGTATAAAGACAGTTTTTAAAAGCATCATAACCTTCGTGTACGTGGACCACCAGATAATAACCTTAGCTATTGGAAAACTTGGACAGGGAGGGAAGGGGAGGGGGTTGGAATAACAGCTGTGTATGTAGGATGTGGGAGGAACTGGCGGTGTTTAAACTGTAAGAACTGGGACAATCGAGGAACTAGCAGTATTTAAGCTGTAAGGACAGGGACAGGGAAGGAACTGGCGGTGTTTAGGCTGTAAGGACTGTGGCAGGGGAGGAACTGGCGGCGTTTAAACTGTAAAAACTGGGGCAGGAGAGAAACTGGCTGTTTAAACTGTAAAAAATTGGGTCAGGGAGAGGAAATGATGCTTATGCTGCAAAGATAAGGGCGAGAGTGGAGGAAGACAAGAGGATTCGTAGTAATCTCCTGTTGTGAGTCTTCAGGTCAGGAGGGAAACCTGGACAGTCATCGGCCACCATGGAACGAAGCTGAGGATCAAGAAGAATGGAGTGGCAGAAACAACGAAGAACCAGAAGACTACTTTGGAAACTTTGATCCCATTATCTGTGCTACCCATCGAATGTGGGTTGTCTACTAGGAAAGTAACAACGAGAACCAAGGAAGCATTGGCAGATGAGGGTGAGTCAACATCCCTTGAAACCCCAATGAAGACCATTCCAATGAGGGCCATCCCAACGAAGACCATCGAGATCATCACAATGAACTCCGTCAGTGAAGGTAGGAACATTGTTTTAGTTGGGGACAGTCAGTTTAAGATTATGGATAAGGCTTTTTTGTCTTAGAGATAGGAAAAGGAGCAGAGGGTATGTTTTCCTGGGGCTGGGATGGAGGATATTGTTAGCTGTCTAGACAACATCATGAAATGTAATGTTGGTAGACATAGGAGTGAAGACCTGATTAGCAGGTATAGGGCAGCAATAGAGATAATTAGGAAGAAGGGTGGGAACCCTGTGATATGTGGCATTTTGCCCAGGAGATGAGTTGGAAATGAATGGTTGTCCAGGGCAATTGGTGTCAATTGCTGGCTGTCCTCGGATGATGAGGGTAAAATACCTAGCTTGGTTGGGTGCATCATTCTTGTAGGATTGAGCGATCCTGTGGGTTAGAGCGCCATGTGTTTTCACTCACCATGAGGCTGGCCAAAGCAGCATGGGTTCAAATCCTTGGCTAGTCACAGTGTTGTTATTGATATATATATATATATATATATATATATATATATATATATATATATATATTATATATAGTATATATCTTCATATTAAAAGAAATGCTTTATAAAATTAAATTCTCTAAAATTTTCTCTATACTTTTAAAGAAATTTTTTTCATTTATGTTATTAAAATTTATAATTTTGTACCAGGAAAACTTTGAAAACTACCTAACCTTATTACAACAGGTGCAATTTAATTTAGCCTACCAACTAATATATTTTAGATATTAACATTAATTTAAAATAAACAACACAATGAAATATATTTTTTCGTTATGTTCCAGAATGATTTTGGGAAATTATTGCATACACAAACTTTCATTGTTTTTGGAAGGTGAGCTTGCTAATTAAGCCAAAATCATCAGTTTTTATCGATATTGACAAATATTTAAATATATATATATTATATATTATATATTGCTGCATTGGAGATACTGGCAAACATTACCTATTTAAAATTAAGTTCTTTTTAAAATTTTCCTTATACGTTTAAAATATATTTTTTCATTACGTTAATGTAAAATTTATAATTGTGTCCAAGAGAAACAAAACCACCTAACCTTTTTACAACAAGCTCAATTTATTTCCCAACCCACTGAATAATTTTGAACGATTGCATTAATTTATAACAGAACAAATCAATGAAATATATTTTCGTTATGTTCAGAATGATTTGGGCAAATTATTGCAAAATTTTCACTTGTCTTATGGCAAGGTGAGCTTGCTATTAGCCAAAATCGAAGTTTTATTCGACGACTTAATAATATTATATATATAATATATATATATATATAATACAAGTCACAGTAAACGGTGATATCAAAAAGCAGTAATACCACAGAAAATAGAAAAATTCCAAGCCCCACTACTCAATTATAAAGGAATTATCAGGAAAATACAACAGCCAAAGTGCAATGGCATGCTTGCAGTAAAAATAAGAGCAACTCATAGAAGCAAAAATCTGCAGGACTCTTGAAAGGAAATGAAGGATGCACTCTTCCCGATATCCTAGATTCAGTATTATCATTAAATTTAAAATTATTTAATTATAGTGAATCCAATTTATAAACCAAAAGAAATTTAGAATTTCTTTTGGTTTAGATATGATCATTTATTAATAAAATGGAAATTAATGTTAGTGTATCTAATCGGAAGATTCAGTCCTCTCTATTTTCCACATGGACAATGAAGATATGTTACCCACTGTGGTGAAATTCTGTTAGTGTGTGTGACTGTGTTTTTTATTTAATAGACCTTCGATGCCACAGCAACTGCGTGGCCTTTAGTATATTATTTTATTATATATATATATATATATATATATATATATATATATATATATATATATATATATATATATATATATATATATTAGTATATATACCCAACTACATGCAGGCCAGGTTCGACCCACGACACATTGTCCCTCAAGAACAACACAACGTACGTGTCACCATATAGGTGAAACGTACGTTGTGTTGTCTCTGAGGCGGGACAATGTGTCGTGGGAGATCAATCTGGCTGAATATATATATATATATATATATATATATACATTTATATTGTATTAGATGTTGATACTTAATATGTACACAGATGTGTTTACCAGCAATTACTTTTCAAATACTTACTGGAGCACGTCGGAGCTGTGGTGGAGTCCCAAGATACAACAGTTATTACCACTCAAAACTGTATCACTGAGGTGCTCCAACAGAAAACTTGCATTAAAGATTATTTTGTTGAATTCCTTCGGGAGCCTGGATGTACGCTTTCCCCATAAGCTGACGGTCTCTGAATCTTTGGAAACGTACATGCAAAGATGAGTAAGACCATTGTGTTTTCTAAATTTCTAAAACTCTCTTAAGCTGGTAGCTGCCCCATTCCATCCTTCCTGTATTGGAGATTATGAATGTAAGGTAATTCAATATGGAAAGTTTTAATTGTCACTGGATCTTCATAGTTACGATGGCTCTCTTATTGCTAGGCATCCAGGTGTTGCAGGGCTTCTTGATGATACTGCTAATTACTTTCATGCTTTGAGGTCTTTCCTTTCCAATCTATAATAAAGCCGGTCGCAGTATCCCTACTGGTCTGCCAGTACACTGCTTCATAGCCACCTGTGTCTGGTGAGGACAGGGGTGCCAATGCGAAGAGTAACACTAGTCAAACGGCCTGAGGTTTTATGCGTGTGCGTAGGAGAATTTGGGACAGCTAACACACACACTAGCATTGAGAATATTCTCTGCTGTCATTTTTTACGCCTTGTGGACTCGTATGTTTCCTAGTCTGACTGGAAGTGTAACTTATTCACTGACCTTTTAGAAAAAAAGATTGAATGCTTTTGTGAATATCAACGTTCTCATTTGTGGGTGTATATCTTGTGAAGTGTGTTAGCTGGGCAGGCTCAAGCACTTTGTGAGAAAGTACAAGGTGTCACATGCGTCTAGAATGATTATTCGTTGTTCCAGCCTCTTCAGATCTTTCAAGTTGTCTTCGACAATTAGTCAATGGGGTTAGTTCCCAGAGGAGCTTCAAGCAGGATTCTATCAGATTAGGCAATGTTTGATTTATTTGGTTGTATGGCTCTCGGTGTTCATTTCTTGCAGATTAGCTGAGATGATTTCGCACTTGGTGGGTTTAAGGGAGAGTTCAATAGCCAATCTCTGTTTCTTTACCTAACCCTTTAGTACCTGGCAGTGGGTTGTCATCCAGGAAACTGAGGTTTAGTTTGCTAGACAGGCTGCTAAGAATTTCCCTAACAAGTATAGAAGAGAAATGAAACGAGAGGATCCCCTTGCTTAGCATTCTCCCACAAAACGACTTCATCCTCTCCAAATAGAAGCGTCGACTCCTTGCCATATGCATCTGAAACATTAGGAACTAGAGAAGTATATTCTAACGGTTGTTAATACCATGTCTCTTTTCAGTTAATTAAATGCTCTGTAGAAGTCTGGTTTACTACAGTAAAACCAAACTTCTACAGAAGTCTGGTTTTACTTCAGCCAACCACTCATGTGGTTCGCTGAAGTATCATTGCCGCATTTGTGTAGATACTTCTGACAAACTCTTTAAATGAGGCAACGGATAACGTTGCCCACAGCTGAATTTTGCCGGAAATCAGATTAACCAGGAAGATGTTGACAAGCTTTGTTATCTCCAATAAAAGAACCTCTGCAATATTCCACAGAACTGGGGTTTTACCCAGTGCAGTCCCCAGCAGAGCCAGACAGGAATAACTTAACTGCTTCGTAAACATGTAATTCTTGCATAAACAGTTGTTGTGCATTTGGGATAGTGGTATTAGAAATGCTGCCCTCGCTATTTTTCCTGGAAAGCTGTTTTTCTCTCAGTGCTTGAACAGTATCAGCATCCATGGCAAAAAAATTATTTTCACTGGTAATTTTACTGATTTTTCCAAACTTTGTTGCCGTCAGTATTTTTGCTTAGCAAGACACTGACTCTCTCAGTGTAGGTGGTGCGATTGTTGTGTCTGCCTCTGTCACTTCTGTGTTGAGGTGAAATGTGAATCAAGACATCAGCCCTGGGAAAATCTCTTAGTGATCATGACTGAGGAGTCTAAGGAAAAAGTTGCGCCTTGATGATGGGTTCAGCGTCTTGGATAACGGCGCCTCCGTTTACTTTCTTCAAAAGGTCTGTGAGTTTCAGAGCTATTGCTTTGACTGCGTTATGATATTATGATAAGATATGTTGTGTCAGGTTCATTCAGGTGCTTGATCCGCGGAACCGCAGCTACGGGAAGCACGGCGGAGCCCCAAGTATTATTGGCCATTTACTTCAACTGTAATTATTTGCATATTTCAGCTGTGGTGGATTTTTGGAGGAACTTGCAGCACTTGCAGATATATTGTAAGACCTTAAAAAAACAGAACTACTGATCCAATGTCTTAAATTGTTTCTTAACTTTCGTATTATTCTAATGTTTTTGCGCATTTTTTTCTGAATATTTTTAACAAGAGTATTGTCTGATACGTAAAAAAGTAATTGCTAGTTACCAGTACTTTCTTAATATGGTCTTATATAAATTATTACCCAAATCTAACCAAGATTTATTATCAATGCCTTTCTACCAAGGTGTGGAGAAAATTCTCCAAAGGAGGGGGGTATGCGCCCTTAATACCCTTGGTAAGGGCCCTCACCCTTTCCACCCTTAGGAAAGGGCCAGAGGAGGCGCGTCTGGCTGCATAAACAATTTAATTCAAGCCAGATGTACTGTCAACAGTGTGTCAAGACTTGTGCTGACCAAAGCACCACGAGGCACCTCGTGGCACCACATGGCTGCACGAGGCACGAGCCACAAGGCAGCATGAGGGGCAGATTGAATTTGGCCACCGCAAGAACGGGTCATACGACTCTAGTGGTCATGCGGCGCGAGGCGACGTAAATCAACATAGACATTACTCGTTCGCGTCCGTTATATCATTTAATCTCCACTAACGTCGGAAATAAGATAAGAACTCTGTTCCAGCGCGTTTAGTGAATAATATCAACATTGCAGTATATTCAGAAGTGTCGCAGCTTCAGACTGCAAAAGGAGAAAAGTAGAGACAATCGCAAGTGAATTCCATCGAAACAAGACGGTGACTTCAGCGGCATTCTACAATCAAGACAGCATTTCCGCCGTATGGTGGAGCCAACACCATCGCTCAAAGTTACACGAGCAAGGTAAGAATTTGATGTTCTGGTCAAAACAGGGGACTGCACAGTTCTTGTATTCAAGAACATTCAAATTTTTACCTAGGGACGGCGGTTATGCGTGGACTTTTTAGTCCAAACACGTGAGTGTAAATTCAGTCTGAAGTCAAAGACTGAAATATGGACATACGCTCCTTTGGGGCAATATATTATAATAAACCACGTGTATGTTTACCTTACAGCCCTGTGGAGATTGAGGCCATATATGGATCCCCTGAGAAGGTGTTGGTGGCGGCTGCGACATCTTGGATTCATCAATAAGCTAAGTAGTATTAGCGAACCATACATTCCATGTTATCGTAGGAGCCCATCCTCCACACAAGGCATGGAAAATACGGAAGGCTTTCTCGCTACTTAAAGTAATGCTATTTTTTTTATGCATCCCTCAGGATTGTGGTTGTGTGGACGAGGTTCGTCATGCTGGCTGAAACATGGGCTGTACGTGTTCAAAATGATGGAAGCAGTGAGCTGGTATGGTTGGTGAAATAAGCAGCCTTGGAGGTACTGCTGGGGAGGTACTGCTAAGGAGGTACTACGCTCTACCGTGGGGGGACGACTGGGTAAGATATGTTTTATTTATCAAACCTCAATAGATTATTAGTGTTCTGCTACCATATTCTATGTGATAGTTACACAGTGGGAACAGAAGCTATGTTTTCCTGTTATATTTCATTACACATGTTGGGTTAAATACATGGTGTAGAAATATGTCAGCCTGAGGTGACAGACTTCAGTAGGGTAGTGAGTAAACATAGCACCAAGAGGGAAGGATAGAGAGAGAGGACAGCGGGAAGTCACTATTCACCGTATTAATCACATTAATTCACACTAATCAAAGTACTAATATTATTCATACTGTCATACGTTAAACACAGTATTATTTCCTATGTATATTGCGTTGGTGACTCAGTGGCATGCTGTATATTCTGTTTAAACTGTTTACCATTGACTGTGTTGCTTTCTCCTCTCCATCTACAAACATAAAGTTTGGCTTGACAATAATACGTCAACAACTTTACATTAGTTCACCTGGTATTGTAGTTTAGATTCCATGTGAGATTTTAAAACCAAACACGGGAAGAGGGTGGTAAGGGTATGTGAGGTTATTGCACTGGATCGTTGGGGAAGGAGTTTGAAGAACACAGCTTACAGTAAGTAATAGATGGGAGGGGGGTACCATATTGACTGACTGGTGGTATGAACAACTGAAGATACCAGGAGTTTCCGTAGTTAATTTTTCCTTCATTCTACAAAATACGCTTATGTTGATCTGTTTGATATATTCTCTCTCTCTCTCTCTCCGTCTCTCTCTCTCTCTCTCTCTCTCTCTCTCTCTCTCTCTCTCTCTCTCTCTCTCTCTCTCTCTCTCTCTCTCTCTCTCTCTACTCACGCATCACTGAGGATGATGCCTGGGAAGACTTCATCGCAGGAGTTGATAGGTCTGAACCACTTGCCGCCTGTGGGGTCCAGTAAGAGGGACTTGAGTTCGGTGGTGCTGCATCGTTGAACCCTGCGGCGACCCATCCTTCTGTCTGTCTTGACGAGGACGAGGAAGATGAAGAAGATGAGGGTGACGAGCAGAGGAGTCAAGTGCCGACGACGTGGAGCTACTTAGTCGCTTTCTGTTTTGAAAGAGAAAATGAGACGAGTTAAAATACTAGTCGGGAAAACATCTATTCACCCTTTTGTTATATACATATTATAATATATTGTAGAAACCCAAGTAAAGCTGTATTATATAAATTAATATAAATGGCAAACGTTAATTAAATGTGAAAATTATCTTAGTAATAGAGGTAAGTCGAATTTATCATAATATTGACATAAAAATGTCTAATTTCCAATTCGCATGCATAGCTTTGGGGAATTACCTGGAGTTTACCTGGAGAGGGTTTCGGGGGTCAACGCCCCCGCGGCTCGGTCTGAGACCACTCAGCAAAATTATTATAAAACACCTGCCATAGACTTTGTTGCTGGAGGACGCTTTCTGGTGGTGTGGAAACAGACACCACAAGTGTACATGTATATTAACTATATGGCTGTTACACCTCACTGTGGTACTAATTGTGTACACACTTCCCCTACTAGTGGCAACACTCACCTGTGGTGCCACAACACTATGCCAACCCACTGGTGCACACCACACTGTGGTGCACCCCACTGTGCGCACAACACCTCACCTGTGGTGCACACCCCCTGTGTGGTGCGCACTTTACACACCTCACACTGTGTGGTGCGCACAACACCTCACACTGTGTGGTGCGCACAACACCTCACACTGTGTGGTGCGCACAACACCTCACACTGTGTGGTGCGCACAACACCTCACACTGTGTGGTGCGCACAACACCTCACACTGTGTGGTGCGCACAACATAACTACCAGAGCAGCTTAAATATGTTGTAATTACTCGTGGAAAAAGGCGAGGAAAATAATAGAAAGGAAGAAGATTTCAAGAAGTATACGACTGTCTAAAGAAGCTGCAGAAATGATAAACCAAGTAATAACTCGAGTTCAAAGTAAACAAGTAATGAAAAATGGGTTAATGTATCACCAACAAGAAAATGGGCAAAATGCCCAATCTCAAAACTTGGCTGAAAAAGTCCTGAGAGTAAAAATCAAGTAGAACCTGTTTAAAAACACACGTAAACAGAAGAGCATCAACGGCATATGACAGGCTAACAAACATTGAATGGTCTTTGAAACTTTAATATAAACATAAAACAGATTTAATTAAAGCGAAGAGGTTCAACACCCGTCTTGCAATTAATTATTAAAAATACTGTACAGATATAGCAAATAGGCATAGGCATAGACAGATAAAAAAATATATATTTACCCTGGAAGAGACCAGGATTGTGAAACACAGTTGGACAGAGAATCGAGCCTCCATGAGCTGCATAACCCATACGGATTATGCATAAAAAATATAATAAAGGAACACACAGAAACCTGCCAAATTGTTAGTGTAGCAAAGAAATGAAGTGTGAAGCAACATAGCAGAAGCCAACAATAGTTATGGCTTCATGGAAAATATACAGTGGCAGATCATGTCAACGAAGCCAAGAAAGAGGTGAAGAAGACACATCTCAGTGGCATCAAACCCCCCCTAACCCTCACTAACCAAATACCCCCCCAACATCCAAGCAGAAAGAGGGAGAACTATAGAATTCAAACATAGAAATTATGTAAAGTGGGTTGCAATGTCAACATGACAATAAATGATAAAAGACTTTATGACAAAGGAGGGGAAACAAAAAGAGTTTTCAAAATAAAATGGTGCATAAAATTTAGAAAACTGAGGCAAAATAACAAGATTAAAAGAACTGGTAAATATACAAATGCCGTTGATTCAGGTGGATCGTACAAAGAGCAAAGTATTAAAAGAGAAAATTTTATAAAAAATATATTTCTGGAAATGTTTACAAGTAAATGATACTACACAAGAGACGAGAGAACTGGTGATAAGGCAGTAACACGGACAAGACAAGTTGTAAGAGAGACGAGAGAACTGGTGACAAGGCAGTAACACGGACAAGACAGTTGGGGAAGATGACAGGAGAAAGGACACTGACAATTTTAGAGACGAGAGGCGAGGTGAATAAAGTAACACGGACAAGACGAGGTAAGAAACTAAGGAACTTGTAAACAGTAACACGGAACATAGCCATATACTTTAAGAGAGACGAGAAATTGGTAAAGGATAAACGGACAAACAGAATGTAAGAAGCGCTAGAGAACGAGTGGACTTAAGATAACTCACTGATGATTTTGGACTTGATGAGGCCGAAGGTGAATTGGAATGGAAAAGATGAGAAAACGAGGTTAATGAAACTAAATGGAATATAGTAAGGACAGGATGAGAGGATGAAATATGCCATATATAACTTTTTAAGGAATTAGCAAATTCCAAATGGATAAAAATGTCAAGAGACAAACTTAGAACTGAAAGAATCGCTGAGAACAGAGATAGGATCGTTTACAGAGTAACTCAGATTTAAGGAAGAATAGCTGGGGAAGAATAGCTGGTAGACAAAATGCAGAAGCCTAAGTGCTAGGGGACCACCAGAGCCGGGATGGAAATAACAAGGGAAACGTATCTTTCCCCAGGGCCCCTCCTTGCCCATCTCCTCCCTCCTAATTATTTATGTCGTGCCGAATAGGTAAAACTAGTCAGTTAGCAAGAACTCGTTTAAAATTAAGTCCTTTCTAATATTTTCTCTTATACGTATAAAGATATATATTTCATTTGTTTATGTAAAAATTAATGATTTTGCACCAAAATAACCTTAGAAAACTTACCTAACATTATCATAACAAGCGCAATTTAATTAGCCTAATCCAACTAAATATGTTTTAAGATAAGTTTAAAATAATTTAATAATAAACACAATGAAATATATTTTTTTATTAGGTTCAGAATGATTTTTGCGAAATTATTGCATACACAAATTTTTGCTTGCCTTATTCGGCAAGAAGAGCATTGCTATTTAAGAAAATTCACAAATTTTACCTATTCGGCACGACATATATATTACCAAAAAGATAAACCAAATACCTACTACAGATTCTATAAGCACTTGAAGTGGTCTCTTAAGTACTCAATTCCCCCAAACATCTACTCAAACCCCCGACCACCCTAGAAGGACGCCTCATCTATCTCCTTGCAAAACACATCATGACAAATGTACCAAGAACAGCAGGATCAAATTATTGCATACAAATGCAGATGCTATAATTAACAAAGTTGATGAACTACAAGCATGAATAAGAGAGGTGCCACCAGACATAGTTACCAGAAAGAGACAAATATTAACTGGAGCTTCATCAAATGTGACAGTCTCAGGAGACGATATGAGAAGGATGGAGCGAGGACACAGAGGCAGTGGCTGAGTAATGTGATTGAGGAAGACGCAGAGCTTTCAGGAACTGGAAGGAATACACCGCTAGGAATACAGGAACCATGTGGCAAGCATAATAAACACTGGTTAATGCTACATCCCGCCATTAAACAACAGGAACCTTAGACAAGAATTAGGAAATGATTAAAGCCATCGAGGGCTTATTAAGGGTAGTAGTCAACAAGATAAAGTCAAGTTCTTTCATCACAGGAGATTTTAAATTCAGGGAAATGGACTGTGTGGTAAGTAATGGGGAGTAACACAGACACAGACACACAGACACAGACACACAGACACAGACACACAGACACAGTCTGGAACCCACACCTGGTCAAGCACGTAAAGAAACTAGAGAAAGTGCAAAGGTTTGCGACAAGGTTAGTTCCACAACTCAGGGGTCTGTCTTTGAAGAAAGATTGAGGAAAAGGACTAACAACACTGGGAAAGAAGGGTCAGGGGCATGATAACGAATACAAAAACTGCGGGAATTGAAAAGGTAGACAGTGACAGGATGTTCCAGAAGGAAACACAGAAACAAGGACACAACTGGAAGCTGAAGACCAGATGAGTCAAAGGGATGTCAGGAAGCATTTTCAGCCACAGAGTAGTCAGGAAGTGGAATAGTCTAGAAAAGATATAGGGGGAGGCAGGAACCATACATAGTTTTAAGACAAGGTATGATAAAGCCCCATGGAGCAGGAGAGAGGTACCCAGTAGCGGGCAGCGCAGGGCGGGGCCAGGAGTGAGTCTCGACCCCTGCAACCACAATTAGGTGGACAATTGGGTGAGTACAACACACACATCACCAACAAGGGATGTATCGAGGCTGGAGGGTATAACAACACTGGGGGGGAGGTGAAGCAGTTACTCAGTGACCTTGATACCTCAAAGGCAATGGGTCCGGACAATATCCACCATGGGTCCTTCGGGAAGGAGCTGAGGTTCTGAGGTGCCACTTCCAAAATTTTCAACACATCCCTTGAAACTGGGCAGCTACCGGATATGGAAAAGGCCAACGTAGTCCCCATTTTTAAAAAAAAGGAGAAGAAAAGAGGCACTAAACTACAGACCTTACTTAATGAAGTGTGCAAAGTCTTGGAGAAAATCATCAGAAAAGAATGGTGGAGCATCGGAGCAGAACAGGTTAATCAAGCCAGACAGCACGGTTTCAGGGAAGGCAACCGGTAACAAACCCCTGGAGTTCCGAAAAGAACAGAGGTAAGGCAAGAGAGAGAAGGGGTGGGTTGACTGCATTTTCTTGACTGCAGGAAGGCCTTTACACAGTTCCTCACATGAGATTAGTAAAAAGATGGAAGACCAAGCGTGTATAACAGGAAGGGCACTGGAATGGATCAGGGAATACCTCACAGGAGGCAAACAACGGGTCATGGGGTGATGAGGTTCGCAGTGGGGCCTTGACGGGGAAAACGGGGCGTCCAGGACCAGTGCTATTCTTCATAGGAATGACATGACGGATGGGATGACTCAAGGTCTCTTTTCGCAGATGATGTGAAATTAATGAGGAGAATCACATCGGATGAAGACCAAGCAGGACTTCAAAGTGACCTGGACAAGCTTGACATCTGGTCTAGCAACTGGCTTCCTCGAATTTAACCCCACCAAATGCAAAGTCATGAAGATCGGAGAAGGGCAAAGAAGACCCCCTGACAGAGTACAGGCTAGGTGGACAAAGGCTACAAACCTCAACAAAGGAGAAAGACCTTGGGGTGAGTATAATACCAAGCACGTTCCGGAAGCACACATCAACCAGATAACCCGGCAGCATATGGGCGACTGGCAAACTAGATTAGCGTTCCGTTACTAAAAAAGAATCGTTCAAGACACTGTATACCGTATACGTCAGGCCCATACTAGAGTATGCAGCACCAGTCTGGAACCCACACCTGGTCAACACGTCAAGAAACTAGAGAAAGTGCAAAGGTTTGCGACAAGGTTAGTTCCACAAAATCAGGGTCTGTCTTATGAAGAAAGGCTGAGGAAATAGGACTAACAACACTGGAGGAAAGAAGGGTCAGAGGAGACATGATAACGACATACAAAATACTGCGGGAATTGACAAGGTAGATAGTGACAGGTTGTTTCAGAGAGGGAACACGAAACAAGGGACACAACTGGAAGCTGAAGACTCAGATGAGTCAAAGGGATGTCAGGAAACATTTCTTCAGCCACAGAGTAGTCAGGAAGTGGAATGACTAGAGAATGATATAGTGGAGGCAGGAACCATACATAGTTTTAAGACAAGGTATGATAAAGCTCATGGAGCAGGGAGAGCAGAGACCCAGTAGCAGACAGCGAAGAGGCGGGGCCAGGAGCTGAGTCTCGACCCCTGCAACCACAATTAGGTGAGTACAATTAGGTGAGTACACACACACACACACACACACTGTTTTTGGTATATGTGAATGACATAACGGGAAAGGGGTAGGGCTCAGAAGTGTCCTGTTGCAGATGATGTGAAGTTAATGAGAAGAATTAAATCAGTCGAGGATCAGGCAGGACTACAAAGAGACCTGGACAGGCTGCAAGCCTGGTCCAGTAACTGGCTCCTAGAAATTAACCCTGCCAAATGTAAAGACATGAAGATCGGGGAAGGCAAAGAAGACCGCAGACAGAGTATAGTCTAGGGTGGCCAAAGACTGCAAACTTCACTCAAGGAAAAAGATCTTGGGGTGAGTTAATACCGAGCACATCTCCTGAGGCACACATCAATCAGATAACTGCTGCAGCATACGGGCGGCTGGCAAACCTAAGAATAGCTCCAATACTTCACTAAGGAATCATTCAAGACTCTGTATACCATATACGTCAGCCCATACTGGAGTATGCAGCACCAGTTTGGAACCCACACCTGGTCAAGCACGTCAAGAAATTAGAGAAAGTGCAAAGGTTTGCAACAAGACTAGTCCCAGAGCTAAGGGTTAAGGGAAATCGGCCAGACGACACTAGAGGACAGGAGGGTTAGGGAAGACATGATAACGACATATAAAATACTGTGAGGAATAGATAAGGTGGACAGAGAAGGGACACAGAAGCAAGGGGTCACAATTGGAAGTTGAAGACTCCTATGAGTCAAAAGGATGTTAGGAAGTATTTCTTCAGTCATAGAGTTGTCAGGAAGTGGAATAGCCTAGAAAGCGACATAGTGGAGGCAGGAACCATACATAGTTTTAAGACGAGGTTTGATAAAGCTCATGGAGCAGGGAGAGAGAGGACCTAGTAGCAATCAGTGAAGAGGCGGGGCCAGGAGCATGACTGACCCCTGCAACCACAAAAGGTGAGTACAAATAGGTTAGTACCAAAACAACAACACACACACACACACACACACACACACACACACACACACACACACACACACACACACACACGCACACAATGGAATACCATGGGTACACAACATTAGTTGACAATGAGTGTACTAGCCATGAGAAGACTACATTGGAATGCTTGCTCTGTGAAGAATGTGACAATATTTTGTGAAGTATGTGAGAATGTTGAGTGAAGTCTTTTACAATGTTGAGTCAACAATGTTGGAATGCTGAATTTCTCTATCTATATCATGTCGTTGGTAATAAGAAAACCAGAGAGAGGGGGGAGGGCAGGGGTGGGGAGGGAGGGGTTAGATAAACACACTGGATACGCGCCAAAAATCCACTAGACCATCAAAGTGTACCCGAAATATCAAGAGTGAATTATCAGACACTTCACTCTAAAAATCTCACTAATGACGCTCCATCATCCAAGACATCTCGACGTTGAGCTAGACCTCTGGGTCTCTCCCCAAGCTACCAATGTTCGAGGTGTGAGCTAGCAGCATCGTCCCTGTTATAAACACTGGCTGGGTCGTCACGACCTTGCCCCGCCCACCAAGGCAGTGTGATATTCTTGTGGGTTACCTCGTAAGTCCCAAGTCTTTATGAGCTCACAGCGAATCTTTGCCATATCTCTGAATATTCCCAAATTTGTATTAGTTCACAGTGACTCTGCTAAGTCATTGGGTGGTTTTCTAAGTCATTATAATTTCACAGTAAGTCTTTGATGTATCATTATAAGTAAACAGTGAATCTTTAATAATAATAATAATAATAATAATAATAATAATAATAAATCTATTTCTACAAGTATTTGATACAACATATACATGCCTAGGTGCCATCAGTGACACTGTATAGAAAGCCCCTGGTTATGCAGAGCATTTCGGGCGTCCTAAGTCGTTACAAGTTCATAGTAAGTCGTTGAAGAAGCCGTGGATCGTGCCAAGATACTACGTGTTCACAGTGATCCTTCGCTAAATCGCTGGGTATTACGGAGCGCCATCTGCTAACCTAAGAAATAATAATTTCACATTGAATCTACATTAGACTCACTCGATACCAAGTCAAATCCTGACGATGTTTCAAAAGTCAATTTGAAATAGACATTTTATTTTAAGTTATCAGTGTTGTTTAAAAACACCGTTTTTATTCGTTTTCTGTTTTCCTTCATAATTTAGTGATAAAATACTTGATAAATCTATGAGTGTCTTACACCAATCATGTTTGCCTATAAGAAACAGAGACTAAAGCTGCAACTAATTCAAACAATCAAACATAGTACCTAGAAGTTTAATAAAAACAAATAGGAAAGGCTTATTTGTAACTTAATTTATGTAAAAATCTCGATTTCAATTAAAAATTGAAGGATAGCATACAAATAGAAAAAATATCGATAGCGTCCCCTTTCCCGTGGGCGGTATGGGTGGGCGGTATGAGTGGGAGGTATGGGTGAACGGTATGGGTGGGCGGTATGGGTGGGCGGTATGGGTGGGCGGTATGGGTGGGCGGTATGGGTGGACGTGAAGACACGGACCACTTAAAGAAAATCAACTTTTAATGGAAGTAGGGAGGAAGTGCCTCGATACTGGTTAAAGGTTATTGATCCATGGAACCGGAGCAACTCTCTCATTCTTGGGAACTAACCTGAGTACCTCCTATTCCTCTCAGAGTTATGATACTACTACTACTACTAATAATAACAATAATAAACTAGAAATTTCAGTATTCCTTACATATAGTGTATCTACATATATGTAATGAATATGTCGTGTCGAATAGGTAAATTGGTCAATTAACAAGAACTCATTTAAAATTAAGTCCTTTGTAAAAATTTCTCTTATACGTTTAAGATGCATATTTCTTCATTTACGTTAATGTAAAAAATAATAATTTTGTGCCAAAAGAACCTTAGAAAATTTATCTAACCTTATTATAACAAGCTCAATTAATTTTAGCCTAATCTAACTATATATATATATATATATATATATATATATATATATATATATATATATATATATATATATATATATATATATATATATATATATATATATCTTTCTTCTTTCAACACGTCGACCGTTTCCCACCGAGGCAGGGGGGCCCAAAAGGAAAACGAAAGTTTCTCCTTTTACATTTAGTAATATATACAGGAGAAGGGGTTACTTAGCCCCTTGCTCCCGCATTTTAGTCGCCTCTTACGACACGCATGGCAGGAGGAAGAATTCTGTTCCACTTCCCATGGAGATATATATATATATATATATATATATATATATATATATATATATATATATATATATATATATATATATATATAGGATGGGTCCACCTCTGTGTCAATTGGACCCATTGCCTCGGAGAAGTGGATAAAAAGACTTCAAGGAAGAATATTTAGATTTCTTTCTGAAGCCATTTAATATTCCACTTCCCTACCACCCCATCTTTTTTCTTATACAAACTTTATTTCAAGAAAAAAATACAAAAATTTCAATGGGGAGTAAAAAATAGATAACAACTCAGAATACACAAATACTTGTCCAACCCCCTGGCAGTGGGCCGCGTGCCCAGAATACTGCAGGCTTTCCCCCTGGATCGCAAAAATGAGTCTCTGAAAGAGGAAGTGGTCGCCCTGTGGTCCTTGGGGTTTTATGATGAGTTTTCCACCCAGCCCTTGAGAAACTTTAGAGCACACTTGCCCCATGCTCCATGGGTCTCCGACCCCATTGGGAAAGTTTTTAGCAAGAGGGAAGGTTTCATATTTGCGGGTCTTCTGGATCCCCTGTGGCTGGCAGCTCCACCCCTTCGGCTAAGGAGGTGGGGTAGGTGTCTGCCAATGTTTGGGCACAGGTGTAAATCCCGGGGAATTTTGTTTTCCATCCTTCCAGGGACAGGGCTCCACAGGACGCTTTTGACTTCCATCAGACCTCTGCACCTGGGGTTCCCGGGGCTGGGCAACGGGCCGTGGCGAGGCCTTCTTTAATGTCATTGACCTCCTCTTCAGATACTTCCGCTGGGTGTGTGACACACAGGGCCATGAAGTCCGAATTGGTCAGCCGTCGCCCTGCCGCAAAACACCTATGTTCGGTGAGTTGGGGGCGGTAGGCAAGAGCAACACCAATCCAATGGCCGGGGTCGAGTCGAGTCCCCAGAGAGGTTGGGAAAGAAAAAAGGAAAAACTCCTGAGTGTGGTGCCTTCACCGCCAGGAGACAGCTTTTGTCCTTTCCTGAAGCGTTG
>WNWK01007151.1:0-97123 GCA_009830355.1 Cherax destructor | reverse complement strand
GGCAGAGGCAGCCCTATAACAAGGGCACGGTGAGTTTTCTTCAAGTGGTGTAGCAGTTGGCTCATCGTCGTAGACGCCCTGTAGCTGGGGTACAGTACGTCTTGGGTTCAGTGGTGTCAGGACCGGTGTTCCCTCTAGTAGAGGTTTTCAACTCTCAAAAACTCTGATCCATTTGAGCCATTCCTGGCATCAGGAGATTCTCTGGAGGTGTTGAAGACTTGACGTCTGGCTCTAGCCTTGTTACCCCTGTACTTATTTTATTTTTTTCGTTTGTATTCGTCAGGCCTGTCACATCTGACTGGTGAGCTGTTACACAGCCTGAACGGAAAGTGCAGAGTTATTCATTTGATACCAGAGATCCCTCACCTCCTCTACCACTCTCCGTCACCCTCCTCCTCCTCATGACGATGCACCTCCTCCTGCTGCTGCTGCTCCTCCTTCTTCTTTATCAGAGTGTGAGTGTGCAGGGAAGTTACATTGTGCTACGTGCCGACTGACTTGTAACCCACCTATTCAGTTTCCAACCCGGACATCTACATCAGCCTACTGCGTCAACAAGTGGCTACCATCAGCACGAAACTACGATCCTTCCTGGAGACTTCATCCACTCCAACGCTACCTGGCACACCACCACCATACGACAACACTGCAATAATTATTAGCTATATTAGCCCTTCAGGCTAATATAGCTATTTCATTTCTATTTCATTTATGTTAATAGTTTTGTTTCAGTGAAATCTTATAATTTATCTTTTTTGTATATTGAAGTTATTAATTTTCCTCTTAGTAATTTTCATAACTGGGATTTCTGCCATGTTCCTGACATGTGGAAGAGTCGTGCCCAGGAATAGCAAGGAAGAATCCTGTATTAAGATACCAAGATGTTGCAGTGTCAGACAGACAGTGTCACACCCCTGTCTGACACTGCAACATCTTGGTATCTTAATACAGGGATTTTTTCCCTACTATTCTCACGCCCTACTTCACATTGAACAATGTGACACCTCCTACTACTGCTGCACCTTCCTGTCTACAGTAGTATAAGCTTCCTCTGCTCATATGCTGTTATTCTATTCAAGATTGATGGACTGACAACATCGTCTCAAGGATTGAGGGCCTAACAACCTCACCTCCTCCTGTTCTTTACGATTCTCCTTTGTATGGACTGATGAAGCCACTGTGTGGCGAAACGTTTCCTCAATAAAGATACCCAAGTGTTGCATATGTGTCTAATTTACCAACTCCTCCTCATCTTGTTTTAATATTGGTTGAGTTACCGACAATATGTTAAGTAAAAGGACACAAATGCTTTGTCAAGCCGTTACCTCGTAATGGCTTGACAAAGCTCCTGGAGAGCGAAACGTTGCCACAATAAAATGTCACATTAGTTGCATTTGTGTCCTTTCCTCCTGAACTTCACCATTCTTCCGTGTATTTGACTGATGAAACTATGTGTCTAATTTATCAAGTGTCGGTTCTCTGAACCATTTATCTACAAAATAGAGTTACACAACTACAATATAGCATATCCTTTCGGAGAATAACTAAAATCCACAAATAACCCTCACATGCAAGAGAGGAGCATACGACGACGTTCTTGCTCATACCCTCTGTGGGCCCATAACTCCCTTGTGGGCCCCTAACTCCATTGCAGTGCTCCTCTTCCTTAGTATATGACTGACTCCACTACTACTACCTCCACCACTTCCTGTCTTGTTCCAGTCCCTGTCTGCTGGTCTATATATACTCCCTCCTTCTCTCCTTTCTGTTAGTGTGACTTTGTAAATGGTCCAAGTCGGACCGAAACGTCGTCGTAAGCTCCTCTATTCTATGTGCGGGTTATTTGTGTATTGTTCCAGTCACGGTGTTGTGCCTTTTTTGTTATTTAATAACTAAAATCGCAAACGACAAACGTGTTTTCCAACAGTAACACAGACTGGAAAAACACGTACAATACACACATAGATTGTTAAACACGCTGGGGAAAAACGCGTGGGATGAGGACGGCCTACCAAAGGAGGTGTAAGATTGCAGGTGTTAAATTTTGACTCGAGACCGGACACGTGATTGTGAGAAACTGCGCAGTCACGATGCTTGACTAAAACAAAAAGCTACTAATTCTTCAAATTGATGATGGAAACTGGTATAAACCTTGGTATAAACCGACAAACTGGTTTAGAAAGACACGTGAGCAAGCACTGGGATATATTTATTAGAAAACGTTTCGGTCCTGGGACCTTGATCAAGGTCCCATGATGGAAACTAAGCGACGTTTGGGTCATTCCTGAGTCATTATCAAGTTCCTACTTCATAATATTTTAAGACGGACCCAAACGTCTTTCAGTTTGACTCACGAAATCGCAATACACGAAAGCTTTAGTTATTGCAATAACTGAAACAAAGTATAATTTGAAAAGTCGAGATGTGATTGCCGAAAACCACATTAAAGGGTTTATATTGTTACATGTTGACAGAAATAACTGGATGGGGGAGGGGGGGGTTAGCGTTATGTGTACGCGATAACAGAAATTGTTGCATAAAAACATATATAAAAATAGATGGATTACAGAATTTGTTTGGGTAGAATTTCTAGGACAAGAAAAATTATTTTAGATGTTATATACCGATGTTCCTACCATAGATAGCGACAGAGGCAGACTTTGGAACGTAATTGTTAGAGCTTATGTATACCCCTCTGTCTCCCTGTATTATTTGTAACGGCTTGACAAAGTTCATGGAGAGCGAAACGTTGCTACAATAAAATGACATATTAATTGTACGTGTGTCCTTTTACCTAACATATTGTCAGTAAATCTACCAACATTATCACGATGTAGATCTTGATCATACAGAATGTGAAAAAGGCTTACATCTGGGTATCTTTATTGTAGACGTTTCGCCATCCAGTGGCTTTATCAATACAAATTCTAGGACATAATTTGAAGACGGTAGAACTATATACAAAAGATGAGGTAATCAGTCCCTCGGCCTTGGAGTTGGTGTGAAGAGCACCGAAGTCGTGAAGGTTCTGGAGGACAGGCAAGGAGGCTGGTGCTTATATACTAACGTCAGGTAGAAAGGGACGGGTAGCAGACGAGGGCATAGTAACTGGTGGGCGGGATTCCCCAGTGGAAGTAGGTCATACCCAAAGTTATAGTAGTAGCTGTAATAGCCGTTGTAGTAGTTGTTGTAGTAGCCGTATATAGTTCTACTGTCTTCAAATTATGTCCTAGAATCTTTATTGGTAAAGCCACTGGATGGCGAAACGTCTACAATAAAGATACCCAGATGTTTGCACATGTGTCTAAATTTTCATCATGTCGGTATTGTATACCATTCTTGAACAGTCATGTTGTACGGGTTTAGATAATCGTTGGTTGTAGTCAAACTCTCTTGATGGGTAGTAACGGTATATTGAAAGAGTCAGTGATGAGGGAAGCCCGCCATATCTGTTCAACCTAGGCCTATAACGTGAGTGAGGGAGACGCCTCTAGTCGAGCGCGCACATGCGCAGGAATCATGACGTCATGTGTAGCTTGGGTAGCAAGGGATCTTACGTATAAATATAACTAGTACTTTACAATACACTGCACAAGTGTATACATAGGGATTCAGTACACTACTGACAGTCATGGTACGCAGAAATCTGAAGCCAAAACAACAGTGCCTAAGTGTGTGCAACAAGGCTAACAGATTACTAGGATTTATATCAAGAAGTATAAGCAACAGGAGTCCAAAGGTTATTCTACAGCTCTTGGCACCACTAGTAAGGCCTCACTCAAATTATGCAGCTTAGTTTTGGTCGCCATATTACAGAATGTATATAAATGCATTGGAGAACATTCAGAGAAAGATGACAAAATTAATCCACTGTATAAAGAATCGCCCATATGAAGATAGATTGAGAACCCTGAATCTTCACTCTTGAGAGACGTTGAATGAGAGGATTTCAGTAAAGCCTTCGATAGAGTACCTCACAAAAGACTCTTAAGAAAAGTGGCAGCTCATCGTGCAGGAGGTAAAGTTCTAGCATGGAAAGATTCATGGCTTACCAATAGAAAGCAGAGAGTTTAGATTAATGGGGTCAAATCTGAATGGGGACTGGTCACTAGTGGTGTTCCACAAGGATCAGTTTTAGGCCCATTGTTGCTCATAATTTACATTAATGACCTTGATGAGGGAATTACAAGTGACACGAGTAAATTTGCTGATGATACAATAATATGATTCATTCTGAGGAGGATACCAATGAACTCCAGGAAGATTTGAACAAATTAATGTCTTGGTCTGAAAAGTGGCAGATGAAGTTCAATGTGGACAAGTGTAAGGTGCTAGTCCTTGGTAATGAAAATGACTGGAAGTTATAAACTGGTGAAGCAGAGCTTGATCATACAGAATGTGAAGAAGACTTGGGAGTCATGGCAAGCATGTTACGCAGTGTGCTGCAGTAAACTATTTAATAAAAATGCTCCATAGTTCCGGGATTGTACTGAAACCGGACGAGTATTATTCCTGGTCAAGCAGTGGCCAGGAAACAGGGGCAGATGAGGTGTTTGTTGTGGGTTAGTGTGTAGCGGACAGCGGCTAGGTTAAGTCGTCTTGGGTTGGCGTTAGTGTATAGTGGAGTTAAAGTTGTTGCATAGTTATTTTATTTAAGTTGTATACTATAAGTTACTTTTAATTTTAATATTATATATTTTTCTATAAGTAAGTTCTCGTGTCCTTCCTTATAATAATAGTTATTATTCCACATGTAATATGTTGGTACAAGATGGCCCTAGAGTTCCTGTTTTTTTCAGTGTAATTTAAATGCCCCTAGACAGCAGGTTGAGCAGCCATTTAGGATCCAGGACATTTTAATTAAGTTACGACAACAAAGGCGTAACATGGTGGCTGCAGGGAAAAATTATCAGTTTAGAATGATAATTCACTTTTGAAACCTGGAGAGTTTAAAGGAAGGATGTATATTAATAGTAACTTTTTTCAGGTATAATACAATTATTTTTCTGCCTGATTTTTGTGTGTGCACATTTAGTAATTTAGGGAGTTATTTAGTAATAATAATTCTCTGTGATAAAAAAATTTAATGTACATATGTGCTTTGCTGTAATTTATTATTTTATATAAGTAATTTCTACTGTAATAGGCAAGTGTTTTGTGCTATTAATTTCTAAGATGTCTGTAAGCAGTAGAGATTCTAGTGGTGACGGGGGTCTGGGAGCAGATCCTGGATCAAACCCCATTGTTAATACTGAGAGTAGTGAAGCAGAGATATTAAGAGTAAAATTAGCTCTAATTATGGAAGAAAAAGATCTGAGACGGATTGAATGTACTAAAATCCAGGAAGAGAAAGAGTTAGAAATTTTTAGAGCTAAAGAGAGAGAGAGAAAGAACGACAGTTTGCTGCTTCACAAAATGTAACAGATAACAAGGGTAAGATATAAACAACTATTGAAAGATAGATGGGCTAGTGAGAGTGTAGGCAATGGGGTCGAAGATGTATGGGGTAGGTTTAAAAATGTAGTGTTAGAGTGTCCAGCAGAAATTTGTTACAGGAAAGTGGGTGCGGGAGGGAAGAAGAGCGATTGGTGGAATGATGATGTAGAGAGAGTAGTAAGGGAGAAAAAGTTAGCATATGAGAGGTTTTTACAAAGTAGAAGTGATGCAAGGAGGAAGAGTATATGGGGAGAAAAAGAGAGGTTAAGAGAGTGGTGAAGCAATGTAAAAAGAGAGCAAATGAGAGAGTGGGTGAGATGTTATCAACAAATTTTGTTGAAAATAAGAAAACGTTTTGGAGTGAGATTAATAAGCTGAGGAAGCCTAGGGAACAAATGGATTTGACAGTTAAAAATAGGAGAGGAAAGTTATTAAATGGAGAGTTAGAGGTATTGGGAAGATGGAGAATATTTTGAAGAGTTGTTAAATGTTGATGAAGATAGGAAGCTGTGATTTCGTGTGTAGGGCAAGGAGGAATAACATCTTGTAGGAGTGTGGAAGAGCCAGTTGTGAGTGTGGGGAAGTTTGTGAGGCAGTGGGTAGAATGAAAGGGGGTAAGGCAGCTGAGAGCGTATATAGTCCCTTTGTATAAAGGCAAAGGGAACAAAAGAAAGTGCAAAAATTATAGGGGAATAAGTCTGTTGAGTGTACCTGGTAAAGTGTATGGTAGAGTTATTATTGAAAGAATTAAGAGTAAGACAGAGAGCAGGATAGCAGATGAACAAGGGGGCTTTAGGAAAGGTAGGGGTGTGTAGACCAAGTGTTTACAGTGAAACATATAGGTGAACAGTATTTGGATAAGGGTAAAGAGGTTTTGTGGCATTTATGGATTTGGAAAAGGCATATGATAGGGTGGATAGGGGACAATGTGGCAGATGTTGCAGGTGTATGGAATAGGAGGTAGGTTACTGAAAGCAGTGAAGAGTTTTTATGAGGATAGTGAGGCTCAGGTTAGAGTGTGTAGGAGAGAGGAGATTATTTCCCAGTAAAAGTGGGTCTTAGACAAGGATGTGTGATGTCACCGTGGTTCTTCAATATATTTATAGATGGGGTTGTAAGAGAAGTGAATGCGAGGGTCTTGGCAAGAGGTGTGGGGTAAAAAGATAAAGAATCAAATACAAAGTGGGAGTTGTCACAGTTGTTTTTGCTGATGACACTGTGCTTTTGTGAGATTCTGAAGAGAAGTTGCAGAGGTTGGTGGATGAATTTGGTAGGGTATGTAAAAGAAGAAAATTGAAAGTGAATATAGAAAGAGTAAGGTGATGAGGATAACAAAAAGATTAGATGACGAAAGATTGGATATCAGATTGGAGGGAGAGAGTATGGAGGAGGTGAATGTATTCAGATATTTGGGAGTGGACATGTCAGCAGATGGGTCTATGAAGGATGAGGTGAATCATAGAATTGATGAGGGAAAAGGGTGAGTGGTGCACTTCGGAGTCTGTGGAGACAAAGAACTTTGTCCATGGAAGCAAAGAGGGAATGTATGAGTATAGTTATACCAACACTCTTATATGGGTGTGAAGCATGGGTGATGAATGTTGCAACGAGGAGAAGGCTGGAGGCAGTGGAGATTTCATGTCTGAGGTCAATGTGTGGTGTGCATATAATGCAGAGAATTCATAGTTTGGAAATTAGGAGGAGGTGCGGGATTACCAAAACTATTATCCAGAGAGCTGAGGAGGGTTGTTGAGGTGGTTTGGACATGTAGAGAGAATGGAACGAGACAGAATGACTTCGAGTGTATAAATCTGTAGTGGAGGGAAGGCGGGGTAGGGGTCGGCCTAGGAAAGGTTGGAGGGAGGGGGTAAAGGAGGTTTTGTGTGCCAAGGGCTTGGACTTCCAGCAAGCGTGTGTGAGCGTATTTGATAGGAGTGAATGGAGACAAATGGTTTTTAATGCTTGACGTGCTGTTGGAGTGTGAGCAAAGTAACATTTATGAAGGGATTCAGGGAAACCGGCAGGCCGGACTTGAGTCCTGGAGATGGGAAGTACAGTGCCTGCACTCTGAAGGAGGGGTGTTAGTGTTGCAGTTTTATAACTGTAGTGTAAAGCATCCCTCTGGCAAGACAGTGATGGAGTGAATGATGATGGAAGTTTTTCTTTTTCGGGCCACCCTGCCTTGGTGGGAATCGGCCGATGTGTTAATAAATAAAAAAAACAAGGTAGACATATTTAATTTGGAACACGCTATAAAGTTTGTCCCAATTTTTTTTTTAATGATCCTGATAACTTTTTCACATTGTTTGAAAAAATATCAAAATCCCAGAAGTGGCCAGACAGTAACTGGGCCACAGTGGCCAGACAGTAACTGGGCCACATTAGCAAAAACCCAGTTAATCGGTAAAAGGTTACAAGCTGTTAGTTCTCTAGAGGAACATGAATTTTAAGATTATGAGACGATGAAGGATGTTGTGTTATTGGCTTATCAGATATTGCCAGAGAAATATAGGCAGAAGTTTCGAAGGTTAAGGTTGCAGGAAGGAGAATCCTTGGTGGAGTATGGAAAGATGTCGCTGCTGACGAAGTGGTGCCGCTCCAAGGATGTTGTAGGTGATTATGAAGGTGTAATGACTTTAATTTTGCCAGAGGATCTTTTGAACAGTGTACATCCTGACCTTAAGGCATATCTTGAGGAAAAATATTTTGATGATTTTTAACCATGCTCTAGAGTTGGGTGAAAGGTGTTTAGCCAACCAAAAGTTGGAAGTAGTTATCACCCAGATAATGGTAATAATAATTTTTCTCAACCAACTAGGAAGAGTAAGAAATTTCACATGTTTAAGCCAAATGTTTTCCAGCCTCATAATCCAAAGAGTTTTCAGCCAACTAACCACCAGAATCATGGTTCCCAGGGATTAAAGTCTACTTCTCAGTTACCTGCTCAAGGAAGTAGTAAGTCAGATTTAGTTTCAGGAAATCAGGAACAGGTAGGAAAGCCCAGTTCCCCAAGGACAAGGGATCAGTCTACCTCAGGTGGGCATGGTAGCTTGTATTGCAATTTTACCCCAAAGTACACCAGGAAGTTCAGCTGTTTTAGACCCTCGGATGAAGGTCTTTTCAAGTAAGTCTACAGTGGCCTTACACCAAAATGAAGGTAGGGTAGAAGGTGTTATGTCTTTAAGGGCTGGATGTAGCTCATTCTCTCTTTTGCGCAAGGATGTTTTACCAGTGTCAGAAGATACTTACACTGGATTAGATATTGTATTGAAAGGAATAACCGGATCTACTATTAGGACTCCAGTGCATAGGTTGTAGGTGGAGTCTGCTTACCAGTCTGGGTACCTGCCTGTAGGTATTACCAATCGCTTATCTTTTCCCAGGTTACCAGAGTTCCTGCCCTTTGTGTGTGTGATTTTGAGATTTCTGGTGAAATTTTGTCAGTTAGGCTTTCAACAAGCCAACCAGAAGTCAAATTTTATAAAATGTCATGTAGTTTTGAGAGACTTACTTAAGATTAAATTTACCAATGTCTATCACTCTGAGAGTCAAAGAAAAGTAGAGTGGTTTTACGAGTCTCTCAGGACGATGCACGTTTGTTTATCCCAGTACCAGAAGGACTGGGATGAGGGTGTGCCCCTACTTTTCATTACCGTGCGGGGAAGCACTCTGGAAGCAATAAGTCATGGGCTAGGTGAGGATGGTGATGCTCTCCCATCGGTGTTTTTTCTCAGTTTCAGAGACTGTTTGGCTAAGATGTGGTGGGCGGCACTAGTGAACCAGCCTGCCCGGATGACGTGGGACCGTGAGGTGGTGCTACATGCTCTGGAGGCTAGAGAGGAGGTGGTGCTACATGCTCTGGAGGCTAGAGAGGAGGTGTTGGTACTGGAGCCGGCTGCTGGGAAAGCTGTGGAATGGCATCTGCTGGTGGATGAGGTCTCTGATGAAACTAAAACCCACACACCCGATCAGAAAAACGCTTGTTGTTACCTTCCTCAGCAATCTGTACAAGACTTTGAAAAGGTTACTTTTGATGCTGGAGTGGAAAAGTCTGGTGCGTTGGCTCAGCCACCATGGAACTTTAATGTTAGAAAAGGGGGGCATGAATTCCCATGAGGTAAATGTAGCTGAGCACATTCAGCATGATGTGCGTAGCAGACACTTGCTGTGGGAAGAAATGTGTTTGGAGCACGATGTGAAGTTTTTTGTATTTTCAGTGTACTCAGCGAGAGTCAGTGGACATTGCCTGGGGTCTCACACTAGATGGCACTCAGCATGTTCACTGACTGCCGCAAAGTATATTTGATAGCTAATCCTGAAGGGTTTCCTCTTATGTATAATTTCATTAATGTACTAGATACCACAGCTGTGAGTTTGTGGCAGGGTTATTTGACTCTATGACCCAGTGTGCCAGTTATATATCTATATATGAAATTGTACTCTATAAGTACTTTAAATTTTTGTATAACTTTAAATGTAATGTGATATTACTTTACACAGCCTGTTTGCAAAGTGATAATATTGTTAGTGCTCCTGTAATGACTAGTTTCAATGTTGCACTGCCATTTTCTCTGCAAGTAGACGCCAGTTCTGCTGGTGTTGGTGCTGCGGTGTTGAAAAAAGTAGCAGGACAATTACTGCCAGTAAATTTAAAAGTCACCAGAGAAATTATGCCCCAACAGAAATTGAGGCTCTTGTTTGGTGTTGATTGTGCAGATTTTTTTCAGTATAGTGATCACAATGTTACATTTCCTTTACGTGCCGAGGAACCACACTCACATGCTCACTTTGGTGTTTCCTTATGTGAAGGGGATAGTGAATGTGGTTGCTCATGTATTTTCTCGTGTGTACTGTACATAATGTAGTGTAGACATTTATCTGCTCTCATTTTGCAGTGGTTGCAGTAGGTGAGTAGATGGCTTTCTGAGCACCTAGTGGACTGAAGCTCAGTGAGCTGGTGGAGGGAGGTATCAGATTTCCCAAGAGTGTGTGTTATTAGTGGTACACATCACACATACCATATGCTAACATAAGGTGTGGGCGGTGATGCCTCACTTGTGTGATGTTGATGTATGAACTGTTGGACCAAAGGTAGTGGTACGGTGTTGGCGGTGATGCCTCACCATTTTTGGGTCATGAATAGTTATCTTGTGTGTTTTCTCCAGGACCCGCATGTTTTATTTTTTGGGGGGATCACCAAGTGTGGTGACTCCAGGGTTCCTTGGAATGACGGCGTAGGTGAAGGCCTGGGAGGCCCACCTTTTGAGGGGTCAATGGTGATGACTCCAGTGTGTTTTCAAGGTCACAGTCTCACTGACTAATTTTATATGTGACTTACTACCCAGTTGAAGTCTGGTAATTTTCTGTCCCGTGTTCTCCAATTTCTCCCAGTGGTGTGTTTTGCATAGCCAGTTTTGCTTATTGTATATTGCTGTGAAACGCTGAGTTCCTATTGTATTTTCTATTTGTATTAATATGTACAATTTTTTTTTTGCACTGTTTCTGGAGACTGTTTATATATATTTATGAAGTGATTCTTTCATTGGTGAAAGCAGAGATGTGAGATAATGGACACTATATTGTTTCCAGAGATTCTCCATTTATAATAATTATGTCATTAATGTTTCAACTTGTTTATATAAAGTACATATTTTATTTTTGCGAGCAGAGTTGTGTACTAATGACCATTTATGTTGTTTAAACAGAGAGACTTTCATAGTTTATCATCAGTTTCCTTGTATAAACGTTTCATATGAAGGTATCCCAGTCAGCTCTTTAATTTTACGTCATGTATAGAAAATGCATCAACGTAGGTATTTGGCCAACACAGTGTTGTAATGGTGCATTTTCCTGTTAATGTTTCAGAGTACAGCTATACAGTATCACTGTGGCTCATTTGGTGTAAAACCTGATCACTTTTACATCAAACGAGTTTCACATAACTGCGGATTAGCAGTGCTCATTGTAGAGATAAGCTTTAATAAGTTCATAAATGTTTATTGTGTTTTTCTATGTACAAGTAAATTGTACCAAGACAGTGCTTGATGCAGTTTTCTTATTTTGGGAGAATTTTGTGTTTCCCCAGACCTCAGGTTAATTTCCGCTGGGTTTCTCTTCTTGCTGACTAGCTTGCACTCCGAGTGGGTTCAGCTGAGTGTGTGGGACCTTGGTCTAGGGAGGCGTAGGTTAAGCAGTGTGCTGCACTAATATTTATAAATGCTCCATAGTTCCGGATTGTACTGAAACTTGACGTATTAATTCTGTCAGATGGCCAGTAAATTTCTATATAGTGTTTGTTTAGTGTACGGATTCGGCTATTAATCGTCTTGGGTTGGCGTTAGTGTATAGTGGTGGTGGAGTAGTTTATAAGTTGTATACTATAAGTTACTTTTAATTTTAATATTATATATTTTTCTATAAGTAAGTTTTTGTGTCATTCCTTATAATAATAATTATTATTCCACATGTAATATGTTGGTACAAGATGGCCCTAGAGTTGCTGTTTTTTTCAGTGTAATTTAAATGTCCCTAGACAGCAGGTTGAGCAGCCATTTAGGAGCCAGGACCTTTTAATTAAGTTACGACAACAAAGGCGTAACAAAGCAGAAATCTAAAGTAAACTGAGATATCCATGTTGTTATATATTTGTAAAAAGAAGAAATGTAGCTGAGCGTGTTACGTCTTCTAGAATTATTTCATAATGGAAAAAATAAACACATAAGCAGTATAATGTGATCCTTTATTGACAACGTTTCGCCCACGCAGTGGGCTTTATCAAGTCACAAACAGATCTGTACAAGAATGGTATATAATACCGACAAGATGAAATTAAGACACATGTGCAACATCTACTACTACAACTAACCCATCTCTTTGGGTATGACCTTCTTCCACTGGGGAATCCCGCCTACCAGTGACTATGCCCTCGTCTGCTACCCGTCCCTTTCCACCTGACGTTAGTATATAAGCGCCAGCCTCCTTGCCTCTGCTCCTGCCGGGTCACCATTTGGAGAAGACCCGGGCCGGATGTACCGGCGAACATACAACAACAACAACAACAAGCCTCTGCTCCACAAACTCCACGACTTCGGTGTTGTTCACACCAACTCCAAGGCCGAGGTACTGATTACCTCATCTTTTGTATATAGTTCTACTGTCTTCAAACAATATCCTAGAATTTGTATTGATAAAGCCACTGGAGGGCGAAACGTTTACAATAAAGACACCCAGATGTTGCACATGTGTCTTAATTTCACAAACAGATCTACCTGGATAAAAGATACATGAGTATTTATAGGATTTAGTGAGGTGGAGAATGCTGCATGTGACAGTCTTCAAAGTAGGGTGATAGTTACAACCTTGGGTAACTTAAAAAGAGATTGGACTAGTATATGGGTAGACCTAAGAATCCTAGAATCATCACTTATCTGTATATCCAACAACTTCAACCAGAACAACGGCTTCTACAACATAGCTGAACCTATTGCCAAGAAACTTCTTCATCGCTTTCCCACATAGAACTTAAGAATGGAACACTGTAGAAGGTCTACCCATATACTGTTGGCGTTGGTGGATTGGTTTTGACATGGACCCGCCAGGTATGGGCCAATAGGCCTGTTGCAATGTTCCTCCTTTCTTATGTTCCTATACTTGTCCAATCTCTTTTTTTATGTTATCCAAGGTTGTAACTATCACCCTACTTTGAAGACTGTCGCATGCAGCATTCACCACCTGACTAAATCCTATAAATACTCATGTATCTTTTATCCAGGTAGATCTGTTTGTGACTCGATAAAGCCCACTGCGTGGGCGAAACGTTGTCAATAAAGGATCACATTATACTGCTTATGTGTTTATTTTTTTGTGTCGGTATTTTATACCATTTATTTCCATTATTTCATAATCTTGAGTGTTTCCGAGTGTGTGTGCGTGTGTACTCACCTAATTGTGGTTGCAGGGGTCGAGACTCAGCTCCTGGCCCCGCCTCTTCACTGATCGCTACTGGGTCCCTTCTCTCCCTGCTCCATGAGCTTTATCATACCTCGTCTAAAAGCTATGTATTGTTCCTGCCTCCACTACATAACTTGCTAGACTATTCCACTTCCTGACTACTCTATGGCTGAATAAATACTTCCTAACATCCCTTTGACTCATCTGAGTCTTCAACTTCCAATTGTGACCCCTTGTTTCTGCGTCCCCTCTCTGGAACATCCTGTCTCTTTCCACCTTGTCTACTCCCCGCAGTATTTTGTATGTCATTATCATGTCTCCCCTAACCCTCCTGTCCTCAAGTGTTGTCAGGCCGATTTCCCTTAACCTTTCTTCGTAGGACATTCCCCTTAGCTCCGGAACTAGCCTTGTTGCAAACCTTTGCACTTTCTCTAATTTCTTGACGTGCTTGACCAGGTACGGTTCCAAACTGGCGCTGCATACTCTAGTATGGGCCTGACGTACACGGTGTACAGAGTCTTGAACGATTCTTTACTAAGGTATCGGAACGCTATTCTCAGGTTTGCCAGTCGCCCATATGCTGCAGCAGTTATCTGGTTGATGTGTGCTTCCGGAGACGTGCTTGGTGTTATACTCACCCCAATATCTTTCTCCTTGAGCGAGGTTTGCAGTCTTTGGCCACCTAGCCTATACTCTGTCTGCGGTCTTCTTTGCCATTCCCCGATCTTCATGACTTTGCATTTGGCGGGGTTAAATTCGAGAAGCCAGTTGCTGGACCACGTGTCCAGCCTGTCCAGGTCTCTTTGTAGTCCTGCCTGATCCTAATCTTTCACTAATCGCATACATTCCTTCCATTTCCTCAAATTTCCATTGGTTCCTTACAAGCAGTGCAACCCCTCCTTCCCCTCTATCTCAGGATCTGATAACCCGGTGAGAAGATTGCGTCTGTTATTGCCTCAGTGAGTTTCGTTTCTGTGACTGCTATGATGTCTGGGGGCTTTTAATTTATTCTTTCGTTCCACTCCTCATATTTATTCGTTATTCCATTTCGCGTTCGTGTACCAAACCTTCAGCTTCTTTTCTAAAACTGTGGTCCTGGGGGAATATTGGGGTTGGAGCGGGAGCCCTGGCAGGGGCCTATGGGTGTGTGTGTGTGTGTACTCACCTAGTTGTACTCACCTAGTTGTGGTTGCAGGGGTCGAGTCATAGCTCCTGGCCCCGCCTCTTCACTGGCCGCTACTGGGTCACGCTCCCTGCTCCATGAGCTTTATCATACCTCTCCTTAAGCTATGTATGGAACCTGCATCCACTACATCGCTTCCCAAGCTCTTCCACTTCCCGACCACTCTATGACTGAAGAAATACTTCCTAACTTCCCTGTGATTCATTTGATTCTTCAACTTCCAACTGTGTCCCCTTGTTGCTGTGTCCCATCTCTGGAACGTTCTGTCTCTGTCCACCTTGTCTATTCCTCTCAGTATCTTATATGTCGTTATCATGTCCCCCCTATCTCTCCTGTCCTCCAGTGTCGTCAGGTCGATTTCCCTTAACCTCTCCTCGTAGGACATACCCCTTAGCTCCGGGACTAGTCTTGTTGCAAACCTTTGCACTTTCTCTAGCTTCTTTACGTGCTTGGCTAGATGTGAGTTCCAAACTGGTGCTGCATACTCCAGTATGGGCCAAACGTACACAGTGTACAGGGTCCTGAACGATTCTTTATTAAGATGTCGGAATGCTGTTCTTAGGTTAGCTAGGCGCCCATATGCTGCAGCAGTTATTTGGTTGGTGTGCGCCTCAGGAGATGTGCCTGGTGTTATACTCACCCAAGATTTTTTCCTTGATTGAGGTTTGTAGTCTCTGGCCCCCTAGACTGTACTCCGTCTGCGGTCTTCTTTGCCCTTCCCCAATCTTCATGACTTTGCACTTGGTGGGGTTGAACACCAAGAGCCAATTGCTGGACCAGGCTTGCAGTCTGTCCAGATCCCTTTGTAGTTCTGCCTGGTCCTCGCCCGATTGAATTTTTCTCATCAACTTCACATCATCTGCAAACAGGGACACTTCGGAGTCTATTCCTTCCGTCAAGTCGTTCACAAATACCAGAAACAGCACCGGTCCAAGGACTGACCCTTGTGGAACCCCACTCGTCACCGGCGCCCACTCTGACACCTCGCCACGTACCATGACTCGCTGCTGTCTTCTTCACAGGTATTCCCTGATCCATTGTAGTGCCTTCCCTGTTATCCCTGCTTGGTCCTCCAGCTTCTGCACTAATCTCTTGTGTGGAAGTGTGTCAAACGCCTTCTTACAGTCCAGGAATATGCAATCTACCCACCCCTCTCTCTCTTGTCTTACTGCTGTCACCCTGTCGTAGGATTTCCCGTCCCTGAAACCGTGTTGGCCGTCGTTGATAAGCTCATTCCTTTCTAGGTGCTCCACCACTCTTCTCCTGATAATCTTCTCCATGACCTTGCATACTATACATGTCAGTGACACTGGTCTGTAGTTTAGTGCTACGTTCCTGTCTCCTTTTTTAAAGATTGGGACTACATTTGCTGTCTTCCGTACCTCAGGTAGTTGCCCTGTTTCGATAGACGTGTTGAAGATTGTTGTTAGGGGTACACATAGCTCCTCTGCTCCTCTCTCAGGACCCATGGAGAAATGTTATCCGGCCCCATCGCCTTTGAGGTATCCAGCTCGCTTAGTAGCCTCTTCACTTCCTCCTCAGTTGTGTGTATTGTGTCCAGCACCTGATGGTGTACCCTACCTCTCCTTTCTGGAGGCCCTTCTATCTCCTCTGTGAACACCTCTTTGAATCTCATGTTGAGCTCCTCACACACTTCGCGGTCATTTCTTGTTCTCCTCCTGATATGACTGTACAACAGCTTCGGGTCATATTTGGCTTTCGTTGCTATGTCATTCTCATACTGTCGTTGGGCCTCCCTTCTTAACTGTGCATATTCGTTTCTGGCTCTACGACTGCTCTCCTTATTTTCTTGGGTTCTTTGCCTTCTATACTTCTTCCATTCCCTGGCACACTTGGTTTTGGCCTCCCTGCACCTTTGGGTGAACCATGGGCTCATCCTGGCTTTTTTGTTGTTTCTGTTCCCCTTGGGTACAAACCTCTCCTCAGCTTCCTTGCATATTGTTGTCACATATTCCATCATCTCGTTTACTGATTTCCCTTCCAGTTCTCTGTCCCACTGAACCCTGTTTAGGAAGTTCTTCATGCCCACGTAGTCCCCTTTTTTGTATTTTGGCTTCATTCTTCTGGCCCTATCTGCCTCCCCCTCCACCTGTAACTCTACTGTGTAATCAAAGCTTAGAACCATATGATCACTGGCCCCTAGGGGACTTTCGTGTGTGATGTCCTCAATATCTGCACTACTTAAGGTGAATACTAGGTCCAATCTTGCTGGTTCATCCTCTCCTCTCTCCCTGGTAGTATCCCTTACGTGTTGGTACATGAAGTTTTCCAGTACCACCTCCATCATCTTAGCCCTCCACGTATCTTGGCCCCCATGTGGCTCCAAGTTCTCCCAGTCTATTTCCTTGTGGTTGAAGTCACCCATGATCAGTAGCTTTGCCCTGCTCTCATGAGCCCTTCTGGCCACTTCAGCCAGTGTGTCAACCATCGCTCTATTACTCTCATCATACTCTTGCCTTGGCCTCCTGCTGTTCTGGGGTGGGTTATACATTACTGCAATTACCACCTTGGGATCTCCAGACTGTAGCATTCCTATTATGTAATCTCCTGCTTCTCCTCTGTCTCCTCTCTCCAGCTCATCAAAATCCCATTGGTTTTTGATCAGCAGTGCCACTCCTCCACCCACTCTGTTCCCTCTGTCTTTCCTCAGGATCTGGTATCCCATTGGAAAGATGGCATCTGTTATCATGCCTGTGAGCTTGGTTTCTGTGAGAGCTATTATGTCCGGTGATGCCTCTTTGACTCTTTCGTGCCACTCCTCCCACTTATTTGTGTGTGTGTGTGTGTACTCACCTAATTGTACTCACCTAATTGTGGTTGCAGGGGTCGAGACTCAGCTCCTGGCCTCGCCTCTTCGCTGTCCGCTACTGGGTCTCTGCTCCCCCTGCTCCATGAGCTTTATCATACCTTGTCTTAAAACTATATATGGTTCCCGCCTCCACTATATCGTTCGCTAGACTATTCCACTCTATGACTGAAGAAGTGCTTCCTAACATCCCTTTGACTCATCTGAGTCTTCAGCTTCCAGTGTGTGTGTGTGTGTGTGTGTGTGTGTGTGTGTGTAATTATTTTAAGAGTGAAAGGGAGGTTATTGACTGAGGGTTCATGGCAGGTGGTTGGTTCAGGGAAGAGGTGTGCCTCACTCCACACACCAGAGGTAAAAATCCTCAACACACCGTCTGTCCTCCCTCGACCTTGAACACCAGCAGCCTCCCACCTCACACTCTCCTGCCTCCTACGTCAGGTATTTCCGGAAAACGTTAGTTGACTCTTGACTACCCTCCTCTAGGTCCTTTCCGCTCTCTTACACACACACACACAACCCGTTCCGTGGTTTGTTTGTAATCGTGGAATTAAGATTTTGAGCGCATACAGGGGACAGAGTGGAAAGGTCATGTTAGCAGTACAAATGATGTATATATTGGCAATAGTTAAATGAAACAAGGTATTTACTGATAGCTCTCACAACAGACAGTTTTAATCTTTAGTATAATTAATTCTTCCTTACACGCATTTTTAAAGCCTCCTTCTCTCTCTTCTCTCTCTCTCTCTCTCTCTCTCTCTCTCTCTCTCCTCTCTCTCTCTCTCTCTATATATATATATATATATATATATATATATATATATATATATATATATATATATATATATATATATATATATATATATATAATATATAATATATATATATATATATATATATATAATATATATATAATATATAATATTATATATATATATATATACAAAAATATCACAGTAAACAGGTGATATCAAAATGCAAGAAACCACTATGAAAAATAGAAGAATTCCAAGGTCTGACTACTCACATTATCAGGAACTATAACAGGAAACATGACAGAGGGCTTATATAGGGCGAGACTACACCTCACAGTACATCACACTAACAAAGTATAATCACAGTACTTAAATTTTCTATTTTTATATGTTTTCTTGCATATATATATATATATATATATATATATTATAAACAACAACGGGCCTAAGACTGATCCCTGTGGAACACCACTTGTTACAGACCCCCACTAGGATTTAACCCCATTTATGCACACTCTCTGCTTCCTATTGGTGAGCCATGACTCGATCCATGACAGCACTATTTCCCCAATGCCATGAGCTGCCACTTTCTTTAAGTCTCTGGTGCGGTACTCTATCAAAAGCCTTACTAAAATCTAAATAAACAATATCAAATTCTTTATCGTGATCAACAGCCTCAAAAGCTTTACTGAAGAAGGTTAATAAATTAGATAGGCAGGAACGGCCCCTCGTGAATTCATGCTGAGCATCATTAATCAAATTATGGTTATCTAGATGGCTTCTAATAATATCAGCTAGTAATTTGCCTACAATTGAGGTCAGGCTTATTGGGCGGTAATTTGACGGCAGTGACTTATCCCCTGCTTTAAAAATAGGAATTACATTAGCCATCTTCCACATATCAGACACTACACCTGTTTGAAGAGATAAATTAAAAATGTTAGATATTGGTTCACAGAGTTCCATTTTGCATTCCTTAAGAACTCTTGCAAAAAGCTCATCAGGACCCGTTGATTTATTTTGTTTCAGTCGGTCTACTTGTTTCATAACCATTTCGCTAGTGACTGTGATATTACATAATTTATCTTCTTCAGGGCCACTATAAAAATTAATTACTGGGATATTATTAATGTCTTCCTGTGTGAAAACCGAGAGAAAATAATTATTAAAAATAGAGCACATATCATTCTCCTTGTCAGTAAGATGCCCAGAGTTATCTTTAAGGGGACCTATCTTATCCCTAACTTTTGTTCTATAAACCTGGAAAAAACTTTTTGGATTAGTTTTTGAATCCCTAGCAACTTTAATTTCATAGTCTCATTTAGCTTTTCTTACCCCCTTCTTAACGTCCCTCTTAATGTCAGTATACTGATTTATAAGATGACCCTCACCTCTATTTATGCGCTTATAAATTCCTTTCTTCTGCCCTAAAAGATATTTGAGCCTATTATTCATCCATTTTGGGTCATTTCTACTTGATCTAATTTCCTTATATGGGATAAATGTTCTTTGGGCAGCCTGTATAGTGTTAAGAAAGCTGTCATACTGATAGCTTTCTTTGTTACCCCAGTCCACAGTTGATAAGTGTTCTCTAAACCCATAATAATCTGTTAAGCGAAAGTCTGGGACTGTTGCTGAATTATCCCTACTATCATACATTCATTCAATGCTAAAGGTAATTGACTTGTGGTCGCTTGTACCGAGTTCCTCTGTAATTTCTAAATTATTAACAAAGATTTCCTTGTTTGCCAGAACCAAGTCAAGTAGGTTATTTTCCCTTGTGGGTTCTGTCACAAACTGCTTAAAAAACAATCCTGAACTACTTCTAAAAAGTTGTTAGATTCTAAATTCCCTGTCAAGAAATTCCAATCAATCTGACTAAAGTTAAAGTCCCCTAGAATTACTACGTTATCGTACCTTGTGGCCTTTACTATTTCATCCCAAAGTAATCTTCCTTGTTCCCTATCTAAGTTTGGAGGACGGTATATCACGCCTAAAATCAATTTTTCACACCCCTCTGAAAATTCTATCCAGACAGACTGTATGTATTATTTCAGACATTATACCCGTTTTTATGCAACAATTTAAATGATCACGGACATAGAGTGCCACCCCACCCCCTTCCCGATACTTCTGTCTACTTGGAACAATTTAAAACCCTGAATGTGACATTCGGCAGGCATGTCCCGATTTTTCATATTAAACCATGTCTCAGTTATTGCAAAAACATCAATATTTCCTTCACTTGCAACTAATCTCAATTCGTCCATCTTATTTCTCGCACTACGACTATTAGTATAAAAAATATTCATAAAACCTCCCTTCTCTTTACTCTTCCTGTTCATTTCTGTTTTTCAACTATACCTATTGCTGTCCTTGTCACCTAGTGCCACTGGCTTTCCAATATCCACCTTATTCGGTCTATTACTAGTTCCCCTAGAATTCATAACATTACTACACTGGGACTTCACTGTTTTCCCCCCATAACCCATACCACTAACTTTTTCTAGTTTAAAGCCCTAACAACTACCTCCACTGCAGTTGCCAGTGCCCCCACCCCAGACCTAGATAAGTGAACCCCATCCCTGGCATACATGTCATTTCTTCCATAGAAGAGGTCCCAGTTGTCAATGAATGTTACTGCATTTTCCTTACAGTATTTGTACAGACAGTAATTAACACCAATTGCCCTGGACAACCATTCATTTCCAACTCCTCTCCTTGGTAAAATACCACATATGACAGGGTTCCCACCCTTCTTCCTAATTCTGTCTATTGCTGACCTATAGCTGCTAATCAGCTCTTCACTCCTACGTCTGCCAACATCGTTGCCTCCAGCACTGAGACAGATAATAGGATTGCTCCCATTACCTCTCATGATGTCGTCCAGACGGCTAACAATATCCTTCATCCCAGTCCCAGGATAACACACCCTCTGCCTCCTATTCCTATCCTTAAGACAAAATGCCCTATCCATAAACCTAATCTGACTATCCCCAACTAAAACAATGTTCTTACCTCGACTGGCGGTATGCATGACGTTCTCGACGGTCTTTGTAGAGATGGTCTTCGCTGGGATGTCTTCACATTCGTCCGATAACAAGGAAAAAGAGTTGCTGGTTTTCACAGCAGTCTCCTGGATCTTCTTCAACTTCAGCTTCATTCCTTCAGAACCGACTAACATCCATTCGTTGGTCTGATCATCGGCGACATTGTTCCGGGGATAATCCTTGCATATACCCTTCAATCGTTGAATTTCTCTTCTAGCTTCCGTTAATTCCGCCTTAAGTTGGAGATATAGCTGCTCGTAGTCGAGGGAAACCATCATCCAATCTCAGGTAGCTAAGAACGGAAACACAGTAGAAAAGTCTTCACAGAGCAAAGATGGTTCAGTCCACAGAGAGCACACTAGGCACGTCCTCACTGAGGGCATATGGTTGGGAGGGGGAGGGGGAGGTGGGGGTTATAAAGGTAAGTGGCCTAACCACTTTGGCGTAATTTAATAAGTGTGTGTGTATGTAGAGTTATTCGTGAGTTAATTTCATGAGGTAGGTATACCTCCTGCCCATCAGTTGCACACAGTTATACAGCTGTATCCCAGCATGCCACTGTATCCCAGCATGCCACTGTATCCCAGCATGCCACTGTATCCCAGCATGCCACTGTATCCAGGCACGCCACTGAGTTGGAAGAATGCATAATATTTGCAATTGCTTTTTTTTTTTCGCAGGAGGTCGGAGACAAGGCTGTTGCAACAGGTGGTAGTTGCTGGGCTTTCGATGGTGTTTGGTAGGCAGCCCGGAGCTGGCTGAGCAGTTTCTGAGGTGGTGTCCTTTAGTAGGATGATAGCGAGTGTTACAAGGTTAGTTGTAAGATGTAGCTTGGTAAAGGTAGGTCACCCATAATTGAGGAGCATTTATCTTCGTTGTTGGACGTAGACTGTGGCTCTGGTGGTATCCACTCTTCTAATTCATCGGGGAGGTCACTCAGGATCCTTGGTCGTGGGTAGTTGTCCTTGTGGATGAAACATCTGACTCGTTGTAGGGTTCGGTGGGGAGGTGTGTTGATGACGTAGTCGGTAGTGTTTATTGGTTGGGGGGGTTTTCTCTATCAGGTATATAGAGTTCCCGCATGTCATATAGTAGTCTCTTCTTTAGTTTGTCTATCCTGACATTAATTGCAGCGATTTCCTGTTGTATATGCAGGTCTTCCATCCTGATTCTGTCTCTGAGTCTGGTCCCAGTGATAAAGCGGAGGGCTCTGTTCTGGACACGTTGGAGCTGCAGCATGTTGGTTTTAGTTGTTAGTGATATGGGTACGCAGGGGTATTCCAGCAAAGGTCTGATCATCATCTTATAGAGGTGCTTCTTGATGTGGGAGGGAGGGGCTTCTTTGAATTTGAATAGTTGGCCGAGGCGGCTTTAGCTAGGTTCACTTTTTTGGTGATGTGAGATGTGGAGTGAAGCAATTTGTCGATCACGTAACCCAGGATCTTGTTCGAATTTCTGATAGCGACACGTGAACCTCTCATGGAGATACATCCTTTGTCTACTATGGTAGATGGGAGGCAGCCGATGGTGCTGATGAGGACTTTTTCCGAGTTAATTGTGATTCTCCATTTTTTCTCACAGTTAGCTGTTCTTCGTAATTACTCATTCATTTTCTCTCTGCTGCCAGAACACAGTACAAATGGATAACAATACAGATGGATAACAAAAACAAATGATTTAGAGAACAAATGGTTAACAAAATTCTCCAGTAAGAGAGTACAAGACACAATCAATACTGGACCAGGTGTTTGCTAGAGAAGGTCTCTAGTAAGAGAGTACAAGATACCATTAATACTGGACCAGGTGTTTGCTAGAGAAGGTCTCTAGTAAAAGAGTACAAGACACCATCAATACTGGACCAGGTGTTTGATAGAGAAGGTCTCTAGTAAGAGAGTACAAAACTCCATCAATACCATACCAGGTGTTTACTAGAGAAGGTCTTTAGCGAGGGAGTACATGACAGCATCAATACTATACCATGTGTTTACTAGAGGTCTCTAGTGAGAAAGTACAAGACATCAATACTAGATCACGTTTACAAGAGAATGTCTCTCTCTAGCGAGAGAGTACAAGAAACCATCAATACTAGACCAGGTGTTTACGAGAGACGGTCTCTCTCTAATGAGAGAGTACAAAACACCATCAATACTAGACCAGGTGTTTACGAGAGACAGTCTCTCTCTAGCAAGAGAGTACAAGACACCATCAATACTAGACCAGGTGTTTACGAGAGACAGTCTCTCTCTAGCAAGAGAGTACAAGACACCATCAATACTAGACCAGGTGTTTACGAGAGACGGTCTCTCTCTAATTAGAGAGTACAAGACACCATCAATACTAGACCAGGTGTTTACGAGAGACAGTCTCTCTCTAGCAAGAGAGTACAAGACACCATCAATACTAGACCAGGTGTTTACGAGAGACGGTCTCTCTCTAGAAGAGAGTACAAGACACCATCAATACTAGACCAGGTGTTTACGAGAGACGGTCTCTCTCTAATGAGAGAGTACAAGACACCATCAATACTAGACCAGGTGTTTACGAGAGACAGTCTCTCTCTAGCAAGAGAGTACAAGACACCATCAATACTAGACCAGGTGTTTACGAGAGACGGTCTCTCTCTAGCAAGAGAGTACAAGACACCATCAATACTAGACCAGGTGTTTACGAGAGACGGTCTCTCTCTAATGAGAGTACAAGACACCATCACTACTAGACCAGGTGTTTACGAGAGACAGTCTCTCTCTAGCAAGAGTACAAGACACCATCAATACTAGACCAGGTGTTTACGAGAGACGGTCTCTCTCTAGCAGAGAGTACAAGACACCATCAATACTAGACCAGGTGTTTACGAGAGACGGCTCTCTCTAGAAGAGAGTACAAGACACCATCACTACTAGACCAGGTGTTTACGAGAGACAGTCTCTCTCTAGCAAGAGAGTACAAGACACCATCAATACTAGACCAGGTGTTTACGAGAGACAGTCTCTCTCTAGCAGAGAGTACAAGACACCATCAATACTAGACCAGGTGTTTACGAGAGACGGTCTCTCTCTAGTGAGAGGTACAAGACACCATCAATACTAGACCAGGTGTTTACGAGCGTTCTCTCTAGCTGAGACAGTACAAGACACCATCAATCTAGACCAGGTGTTTACGAGAACAAGGTCTTCTCTAGTAAGAGAGTACAAGACACCATCAATACTAGACCAGGTGTTTACGAGAGACAGTCTCTAGTAAGAGAGTACAAGACACCATCAATACTAGACCAGGTGTTTACGAGAGAAGGTCTCTCTAGTAAGAGAGTACAAGACACCATCAATACTAGACCAGGTGTTTATGAGAGACGGCCTCTCTAGTGAGAGAGTACAAGACACCATCAATACTAGACCAGGTGTTTACGAGAGACGGTTTTCTCTAGAGAGAGTACAAGACACCATCACTACTAGACCAGGTGTTTACTAGAGACAGTCTCTCTAGAAGAGAGTACAAGACACCATCAATACTAGACCAGGTGTTTACGAGAGACAGTCTCTCTCTAGCAAGAGAGTACAAGACACCATCAATACTAGACCAGGTGTTTACGAGAGACAGTCTCTCTCTAGCAAGAGAGTACAAGACACCATCAATACTAGACCAGGTGTTTACGAGAGACAGACGAGATACTCAAGATAAATTAAGTAAACAATAGTTACTAAGTATCGCTTGAACAAGGAAGAAAAAAAAACACGAACTAGACTAACTTGATCACAAAACAGGAAAGTGTGGGGATATATAATTTTATTTATGAGAAAGTAACGCCGGAGCAATACTAGTCTTTTTTGAGACAAAAACCACTTCCTGGAAACACATCCAAAGTTGTCAGTTAATCTCTCTCTCTCTCTCTTTCCCTTTCCCTCTCTTCATGTCTTCCTTACCTGTTTCTTCCTGCCAACCTTCAACAATTTCCTCTAATTTACACTTCCCCATTTCGCCCTCTCTCAAGTCTTCCCATCTACCTTATATCCTATCAAAAAATAATAACAGAGGCAAATAAAACGGAAATCGATATAATCAAAAGTTTTATAATGCATTTATGTAACGATGCCATTAAAAGGTTTATTCTTATAATTTAGAAACACACAACATAGACAGGTTCAGGAGATCGTGCTGGAAAAAAATCTGAGAAAAAAACTTGAAAGAGATACAGAGACCAGCCCTTTATTCTCTCTCGTCTCTGCCCTCGGCTCTCTCCTAACGCCTTCCCCTAATCGTACTTCAGGCTTGCTCTATCTTTTTCTCTGACGTGACTTAATAACGGCTAAAATATGACCGAAACGTCCGTATAAGCTTCTCCCATGTGCGGGTTACCTGTGTAAACCATCGATGCTCGTAGCTCGATCGCTAGCGCATTCAGCACACTGAGGTCCGGAGATCGAATCTCCTCCGGTACGGCTGGAAATCATTAGGGACGTGTTTCCATAAAACACCTGCTGTCCATGCTCACTCATCAGTATAAAATGGGTACCTGGGTGTTAGTCGACTGGTGTGGGTCGCATCCTGGGACAAAACTGACCTAATTTGCCCGAAATGCTCTGCATAACAAGCGGCTTTCTATATAGTAGTATGTCATTGATGTCAGCTAGGCCTGTATACCTTGTACATGTATTTGTAGAAATAAAGATATTATTATACTTGTAATTTTTAAGAGGATTCACACAAGTCACATTTAAGAACTAAATGCATTATGAAGCTTCACAGTTTATTTGAATAGAATTCCTTACGTGAATTTGACTCAAACCTCCAGCAGCAAAATAAGACAAAATCCACCGACTTATCTAAGGTAACGACAGAGAATCCATTGTTAGTTGTCTATAACAAAGTGGAGGGTCAGGTTAGGTAAGATTCGTCAGGAAACAGGACAAGAGGTAGAAGTAGCAGTAGTAGTAGTGTTAAGTAAAAGGACACAAATGCAACTAATGTGACATTTTATTGTGGCAACGTTTCGCTCTCCAGGAGCTTTGTCAAGTCGTTACAAGCGATACATGGACACAGAGTATATATATATACTCTCCAAGTGAGGTGTAATACTAGTGGTGGTAGAAGTAGTAGTGATATAAGTAGTAGTAGTAGTAGTAATACAATAAGGTAGAACAATCAAATTGCATATGAGTAAAATGTGATAAAACAAATATTTGGGTAGTATAACAATAGGTTAGACAAATATTTTCCAACAATCATCTCATGAAATTCAAAGACGCCCGACTAGTAATTAAAGAAACTAATTTCCGTAGACGCAAATGCCTTGAATCAGCACTTATCGCTGTTTCTAACACAATTAAACAAAACAAAGGCAGCTTCACCATCTCTGAAGTCTTAGCAAGAATCCTCCTGAAAACAGTTAACCATACCATCACATAGTCTCTCCTGCTAATTCAACACATACCATCACATAGTCTCTCCTGCTAATTCAACACAAGCACATCGTAGATGTGGAACTCTCCTACAGACCTTCTCTATTCCAACCTCCAGAAGAAATATTTGTCTAACCTATTGTTATACTACCCAAGTATTTGTTTTATCACCTTTTACTCATGTGCATATTGATTGTTCTACCTTATTGTATTACTACTACTACTTATATCACTACTACTTCTACCACCACTAGTATTACACCTCACTTGGAGAGTATATATATACCCTCTGTGTCCATGTATCGCTTGTAACGGCTTGACAAAGCTCCTGGAGAGCGAAACGTTGCCACAATAAAATGTCACATTAGTTGCATTTGTGTCCTTTTACTTAACATATTGTCGGTAATTCTACCAATATTATTATTATTATTAGTAGTAATAGTAGTAGTAGAACTGTTTTAAGATGGGCTGTTTGTTAAGTGTCTACCTACCTGGAGTCTACCTGGAGAGAATTCCAGGGGTCAACGCCCCCGCCATGAGATGGAATTTACAGTGGGTTTGTCTCACCTGTATTATATACCGTGCGTTTTGCCCTACGCCCGTGGGCCAGCAAGTCTCCTACAATGCTACGCACATCTTAACTACTGCTACAATTACTAATTCTTTCACTACTACCACATTCTCTACTATTACGTCTACCACTAATACCCCCCATTATTACTACTACAACTCCTACCACTTCATTAATACTTATATCACTGCTAGCACCATTACTATCACCACTACTACAGCTAATTCTGCTACTTTCATTACTACTACTACTACAACTTCCACTACAAACACCCGTCTACCTTATCCCCTCCTCCCATACACTCTTCAGACTCCAAATTTTTCTCTCATTAGCGATTCTACACTCATCCAGGAGAGACGTAACGTCATTGTAAGTTTCCTCACATAAGTATCAGCAATTTGTGAGTCAGTTAAGAATGTATGATATCGTATTTCTAGCGGATGACCTCCACATGCATGTATATATATATATAATATATATATATATATATATATATATATATATATATATATATATATATATATATATATATATATATATATATATCGTTTTCCAACTACAGATAAATAAATAATTTTGAATCTACACAAAAAGAACGCTTTGAAATAAAAGTTAGTTGTATTAACGTCAAATTTGTATTAAATGCACTGAATAATGTTTATGTTGTATATGAGACTGACACTTGTGTTGTATGTTGGTCCACGACCAACATACAACACAAACAACAGGTCAGTGGCCAACAGGTCCGCAATCCACAGGTCTACAACCCACAGGTTGTTAAATTAGAAACATATGCAACACTTGGGTATCTTTATTGTGGAAACGTTTCGCCACACAGTGGCTTCATCAGTCCAATACAAAGAAGAAAGTAGTAATAAAAGGAGGAGTTTGAGGTAATCAGTCCCTCGGCCTGGAGTCGATGTGTTCAGTCCATCAATCTTGAAGTAAATACAACATAAGGCAAATAGAAGTTGCTTATATACTGTAGACAGGTGAGATGAAGCAAGAGGAGGCAGGTCATAGTGGTATCATCCACTAGTCGAAGTAAGTCCTTGTCCAAAGGTTTGGACAAATGTTGAAGAATCCCTTTGTATCAAGATCCCAAGAAGTTGCTGTGTCAGACAGGATGTAGAGTGGATGGTTCAGAGAACCGACAAGTTGTTAAATTTTGAACATCATCTACACCACAGGTGCGCCAACAGGCAACTTCGTCGGCAACTCGACGCAATCCATCTACAACCCACAGGTCAGCGGCCAACAGGTCCGCAATCCACAGGTCTAACAAGCCGGCACAGGTCAAGCGGCCAACCGGACCACAATCCACAGGTCTACAACCCACAGGTCAGCGGCCAACAGGTCCGCAATCCACAGGTCTACAACCCACAGGTCAGCGGCCAACAGGTCCGCAATCCACAGGTCTACAACCCACAGGTCAGCGGCCAACAGGACCGCAATCCACAGGTCTACAACCCACAGGTCAGCGGCCAACAGGCCGCAATCCACAGGTCTACAACCCACAGGTCAGCGGCCAACAGGTCCGCAATCCACAGGTCTACAACCCACAGGTCAGCGGCCAACAGGCCGCAATCCACAGGTCTACAACCCACAGGTCAGCGGCCAACAGGTCCGCAATCCACAGGTCTACAACCCACAGGTCAGCGGCCAACAGGTCCGCAATCACAGGTCTACAACCCACAGGTCAGTGGCCAACAGGACCGCAATCCACAGGTCTACAACCCACAGGTCAGCGGCCAACAGGACCGCAATCCACAGGTCTACAACCCACAGGTCAGCAGCCAACAGGTCCGCAATCTACAGGTCTACAACCCACAGGTCAGCGGCCAACAGGACCGCAATCCACAGGTCTACAACCCACAGGTCAGCGGCCAACAGGACCGCAATCCACAGGTCTACAACCCACAGGTCAGCGGCCAACAGGTCCGCAATCCACAGGTCTACAACCCACAGGTCAGCGGCCAACAGGTCGCAATCCACAGGTCTACAACCCACAGGTCAGCGGCCAACAGGTCCGCAATCCACAGGTCTACAACCCACAGGTCAGCGGCCAACAGGACCGCAATCCACAGGTCTACAACCCACAGGTCAGCGGCCAACAGGTCCGCAATCCACAGGTCTACAACCCACAGGTCAGCGGCCAACAGGTCCGCAATCCACAGGTCTACAACCCACAGGTCAGCGGCCAACAGGCCGCAATCCACAGGTCTACAACCCACAGGTCAGCGGCCAACAGGACCGCAATCCACAGGTCTACAACCCACAGGTCAGCGGCCAACAGGTCCGCAATCCACAGGTCTACAACCCACAGGTCAGCGGCCAACAGGTCCGCAATCCACAGGTCTACAACCCACAGGTCAGCGGCCAACAGGACCGCAATCCACAGGTCTACAACCCACAGGTCAGCGGCCAACAGGACCGCAATCCACAGGTCTACAACCCACAGGTCAGCGGCCAACAGGTCCGCAATCCACAGGTCTACAACCCACAGGTCAGCGGCCAACAGGTCCGCAATCCACAGGTCTACAACCACAGGTCAGCGGCCAACAGGTCCGCAATCCACAGGTCTACAACCCACAGGTCAGCGGCCAACAGGACCGCAATCCACAGGTCTACAACCCACAGGTCAGCGGCCAACAGGACCGCAATCCACAGGTCTACAACCCACAGGTCAGCGGCCAACAGGTCCGCAATCCACAGGTCTACAACCCACAGGTCAGCGGCCAACAGGTCCGCAATCCACAGGTCTACAACCCACAGGTCAGCGGCCAACAGGTCCGCAATCCACAGGTCTACAACCCACAGGTCAGCGGCCAACAGGTCCGCAATCCACAGGTCTACAACCCACAGGTCAGCGGCCAACAGGACCGCAATCCACAGGTCTACAACCCACAGGTCAGCGGCCAACAGGACCGCAATCCACAGGTCTACAACCCACAGGTCAGCGGCCAACAGGACCGCAATCCACAGGTCTACAACCCACAGGTCAGCGGCCAACAGGTCCGCAATCCACAGGTCTACAACCCACAGGTCAGCGGCCAACAGGACCGCAATCCACAGGTCTACAACCCACAGGTCAGCGGCCAACAGGACCGCAATCCACAGGTCTACAACCCACAGGTCAGCGGCCAACAGGTCCGGAATCCACAGGTCTACAACCCACAGGTCAGCGGCCAACAGGACCGCAATCCACAGGTCTACAACCCACAGGTCAGCGGCCAACAGGACCGCAATCCACAGGTCTACAACCCACAGGTCAGCGGCCAACAGGTCCGGAATCCACAGGTCTACAACCCACAGGTCAGCGGCCAACAGGACCGCAATCCACAGGTCTACAACCCACAGGTCAGCGGCCAACAGGACCGCAATCCACAGGTCTACAACCCACAGGTCAGCGGCCAACAGGTCCGCAATCCACAGGTCTACAACCCACAGGTCAGCGGCCAACAGGTCCGCAATCCACAGGTCTACAACCCACAGGTCAGCGGCCAACAGGACCGCAATCCACAGGTCTACAACCCACAGGTCAGCGGCCAACAGGTCCGCAATCCACAGGTCTACAACCCACAGGTCAGCGGCCAACAGGACCGCAATCCACAGGTCTACAACCCACAGGTCAGCGGCCAACAGGTCCGCAATCCACAGGTCTACAACCCACAGGTCAGCGGCCAACAGGTCCGCAATCCACAGGTCTACAACCCACAGGTCAGTGGCCAACAGGACCGCAATCCACAGGTCTACAACCCACAGGTCAGCGGCCAACAGGACCGCAATCCACAGGTCTACAACCCACAGGTCAGCGGCCAACAGGTCCGCAATCCACAGGTCTACAACCCACAGGTCAGCGGCCAACAGGACCGCAATCCACAGGTCTACAACCCACAGGTCAGCGGCCAACAGGTCCGCAATCCACAGGTCTACAACCCACAGGTCAGCGGCCAACAGGTCCGCAATCCACAGGTCTACAACCCACAGGTCAGCGGCCAACAGGACCGCAATCCACAGGTCTACAACCCACAGGTCAGCGGCCAACAGGACCGCAATCCACAGGTCTACAACCCACAGGTCAGCGGCCAACAGGTCCGCAATCCACAGGTCTACAACCCACAGGTCAGCGGCCAACAGGTCCGCAATCCACAGGTCTACAACCCACAGGTCAGCGGCCAACAGGTCCGCAATCCACAGGTCTACAGGTCAGCGGCCAACAGGTCCGCAATCCACAGGTCTACAACCCACAGGTCAGCGGCCAACAGGACCGCAATCCACAGGTCTACAACCCACAGGTCAGCGGCCAACAGGACCGCAATCCACAGGTCTACAACCCACAGGTCAGCGGCCAACAGGACCGCAATCCACAGGTCTACAACCCACAGGTCAGCGGCCAACAGGTCCGCAATCCACAGGTCTACAACCCACAGGTCAGCGGCCAACAGGACCGCAATCCACAGGTCTACAACCCACAGGTCAGCGGCCAACAGGACCGCAATCCACAGGTCTACAACCCACAGGTCAGCGGCCAACAGGTCCGCAATCCACAGGTCTACAACCCACAGGTCAGCGGCCAACAGGACCGCAATCCACAGGTCTACAACCCACAGGTCAGCGGCCAACAGGTCCGCAATCCACAGGTCTACAACCCACAGGTCAGCGGCCAACAGGTCCGCAATCCACAGGTCTACAACCCACAGGTCAGCGGCCAACAGGACCGCAATCCACAGGTCTACAACCCACAGGTCAGCGGCCAACAGGACCGCAATCCACAGGTCTACAACCCACAGGTCAGCGGCCAACAGGTCCGAAATCGGTGGTCGGAAAAAAAAATGTTTCCTGGCATTTTTCATGTGATCTGAAGTTTCGATCATCTTATTTTAAAATCAAGACCTCATTTTTATTTTTATGAATTGGTAATTTTTTTTTCAGAATCAGTAAGTTGTTTTTAAGAATTGGTAAAGTTTTTTTTTTCAGAATTGGTAATAAATTGTTTTTTTTTTCAGAATTGGTAATAATTGTTTTTTCAGAATTGGTAATAAATATTTTTTTTTTTTAAGAATTGGTAATAATTTTTTTTTAAGAATTGGTAATAAATGCGAGTGAATGTGCATATACTTATGTATACTTTTGGATATAAATGTATGTGTGTACTTATGAGTCCATATATATGCATGTATAAAAGTTTTTTTGTATGTATGCATGTGAAGATGTATATCTACGCGTATGAATGTGCGTATATGTACGTGTACATGTATAGTAACATGTATGTTTGGTACATGTACATATGCATGCATATTTATGTATACCTGTGTAGATGTATTCGTGTGCATATTTGTGCATGCATGTATGTTTGTGCACTTGCGTATGTATGTGCGTTCATATGTATGTTTGATTATGTATTATTGTGTGTGAATATACGCATGGGTAAGTGTATGCATGTATACACTTATGCATAAGTATGAGTGTGTGAACTAATATATTGATAAGCAGACGACGTTTCCAACACATCTGTTCGCAGGATAAAAACATCAGCTACGTTAAATCCTACAGATACTTGGTACTGTAGACTTATCCATTAGTAAATCCAACATACCACGACTAAATAAGAAATGTAATAATAGGCTTGATGCTCTCAGAGTTGTTACTGACTACAACCCCAACTTTGGTGCTAATGTGAGAATGATGTACACAGCCTACATTAAATTCTTGATTGATTATTCTGCGTCCATGTTATTGTTAGCTCAAGCAAATTCTTTCTGGTCCTTGGAGTTAATGCTAAACGAAGCCTTCAGCATTATTCTTGGCTGCCCTAAAACTACCAAGGTTCTAAATATAAGGAAGTGGCTTGGTATTTTTGGTATTAGTGACAAGATAACTGAGATTAACACTGTTCTTGGTATTAGAATGATAAGAAATGAACCAGACACTCTCATTACTAATCGTACTAAATGTTTAGAAGTTAATAAACATAGACCTAAATAAAAACAGACAATTATATGAAATTTTGTAAACTGCATGAGCTGTGTCTCTGTAGACAACAATAGTATTTCAGACCTTCTTTGGCAGTAATGTTAATTTAATATCACATTTGTGAAAGCCCTTCACCAGAAGCTCACCACTTGCATAAGCAACTGCTCAAGAAGAAATTTCTCGTTTAATTGTTCGTAATAATATATCACAAATTATATACACTGATGGACTTAAGCAGGAGTCTGTAGATGAATGGTTCAGAGAACCGACAAGTTATAAATTAGACACATATGCAACACTTGGGTATCTTTATTGAGGAAACGTTTCGCCACACAGTGGCTTCATCAGTCCAATACAAAGTAGAAAGGTGTAAGGAGAGGAGGAGTTTTGAGGTAATCAGTCCCTCGGCCTGGAGTCGATGTGTTCAGTCCATCAATCTTGTTAGAAGTGTAGCACAAGGCCGTAGAGGTGACTTATATACTGTAGTCAGGTGAGGCGAAGCAGCAGGAGGCGGGGTCATAGTGGTACCATCCACTAGTTGATGGACTGAACACATCGACTCCAGGCCGAGGGACTGATTACCTCAAACTCCTCCTCTCCTTACACCTTTCTACTTTGTATTGGACTGATGAAGCCACTGTGTGGCGGAACGTTTCCTCAATAAAGATACCCAAGTGTTGCATATGTGTCTAATTTATAAGCAGGAGTCTGCTGGCATCTGCTCTTGTTGCCACCTTCTTATGTATGAACTAAAGCAACCACGTTGAGAATGACATAAGAATTAACAACAGGACTTCTCCATTACAAATTGAATTCTTTGCCATCCTAATGGCACTAAAGTTAACTAATGATACTGAGCTTGACTCCGTGATTAATCACCGATTCTATAATATGTCATCACTAAACGCACTTGACTCACATAATGATTCTAACATCTTGCTCAGTGGAGAAAAGAGAATTCTGGTACAATATTTTTAAATTCCATCACACACTGTATTACTCCTGCATGATAATTTAGCATGATAAATTAGCCAAATGAAGTAACTCTGAAGGAAAATATAAAATATAACTTGCGTATATGTGTCCAACATTAGGAATAATATTAGGAGAGAAGTAAATAATAAAAGTGAATGCCATAGGAATCGAGTTAGAAGCCTGAAAAGATCTTAGACTATCATAAAATGAAAGTAGACAATTACATTTATTAAACAACTTGCAATGTGCATAAATTGAGTGACGTTTTAGTAGGCAGGCTTGTTTACAAAGATACTTTTGGCAGACACACAGATTATCAAACTAAATGCAGTCTGTTGTTAACTTTATGATCACTTATGATCACACTATGTTCTTGAGAAATATAGAGATAGTATAATAGCCTATGTGATATGTCAAGGTATATTATTAATGAAAATAAAACAACAGACATATTAAGCCAATATCCTAAATTTTCCTGTATGAGAGAAGACAAACTGTAGACATAAATCCAGATGTATTCCTGTTAATCTTTTTGGGAATAGTTCCTAGGCCTTTTCTGTATCTATATACTATTGCGCTACCATTCACAGAATGGGGTGTATAATAAAGGAGTCGTTTTGGTGTCAAAATCTAACAATCTAAATCTGACAGCGACTCTTAGATCTGTCAAACGAACATTTGCTGCAAAGGTTATTCTGTTGATGTTCCTCTGGTGATATAATCGTCACTATGCTCACCTCTAGTTCTCTGTTCTTCAGTCAGGATTGCAGCTTCCGTCGCTCCTAGTCTTTACTGTGTTCGGCCTACTTACTCATACCCTATTTTTTGTCCAGGTATATATCTAGCCTTTCCATGTCTTCATCGGTATATTCATCACTATTACATAATATGTATACAGACATACATATGACTCGGTCAAATATACGTGATTGTACGTGGTGTGTGTGTGTGTGTGTGTGTGTGTGTGTGTGTGTGTGTGTGTGTGTGTGTGTGTGTGTGTGTGTCTGTGTATGAGAAATTATGGATCAGAGGAAGAGACCAAGGACAGGAAAGTGGGTAAAATATCAAGGATAAATAACGTCATGCCAGGTGGTTGGTTCAGGGAAGAGGAGGTGTGCCTCACTCCACACACCAGAGGTAAAAATCCTCAACACACCGTCTGTCCTCCCTCGACCTTGAACACCAGCAGCCTCCCACCTCACACTCTCCTGCCTCCTACGTCAGGTATTTCCGGAAAACGTTAGTTGACTCTTGACTACCTTCCTCTAGGTCCTTTCCGCTCTCTTTCACACACACACACACACACACACACACACACACACACACACACACACACACACACACACACACACACACACACACACAAAATAATAATAATAATTCATAATAGAGAAAGGGTCAGCCTTAACACCTATACAGTAATAATATAATATCTTTATTTATAAAGTACATGTACAAGGTATACAGGCCTAGCTGACATCAATGACATACTACTATATAGAAAGACTCTTGTTATGCTGAGCATTTCCCGCAAATTAGATAAAAAAAAATCCCAGGATGCTACCCACACCAGTCGACTAACACCCAGGTACCCATTTTACTGATAGGTGAATATAGACAACCGGTGTAATTAAACACGTCCAATGTTTCTACCCTCGCCGGGAATCGAACCCGGACGCTCACCGTTAGAAGCGAGAGCTTTAGCCACCAGGCCACGGGGCATCGTGGCACTTTCTGATATAGACAAATGACCCATCAGATGCAAGAAACGTATATTTCAAGAAGATCTGGACATACTGCAAAATCCTTTTGGAAGGCTGGCAAGGTATGGGCTGGCAAAAGAAAAGAACAAATTACTTTTTTTAAACAAATCCAGGTACAGAAAAAGGTATTTGTGGCAGAGATCAAAGCAAATCTCTCTAAACGTATTTCATCATCGGTGAATGAGAGGCAGAATGAGAGTCGTCATCGGGAACTGTTCTCGATATTTTACACCAGGTGTCTCTGGCTACCACTGTTGAGTTCACGTATGTAAACACGTTGACACTCGAGTGTCCAGAGGAAGCCATATTATTCTTGGAGTTGTGAGGTGTAAGCGTCGAGAAAATGTTGAGAAATTGAATCTCAGGTCACTGGAAGCAGGAAGACGCAGGCAAGATGTGATTAAGACGTCCAAGATACTTATTGTCATCAAGAAGGTCAACAAGGACAGACTGACGTGATAAGACCAGGAAAAAAAAACATACAAACGGGGAATAACCAAATGAGGTACAAGGTTGCTAGGAATACTTCTCGCGTGTATCGAAAAATGTCGTATGAGAACTTCACTTCCGTACTCAAGGTACGTGGAGCTCAGTCAGGTGAAGTACCTGAGTGTTGACGACCCAGGAACCAGCAGTCAGGTGAAGTGAGTGTTGACGATCCAGGAACTAGTAGTCAGGTGTAGTACCTGAGTGTTGACGACCCAGGAACCAGCAGTTAGGTGAAGTGAGTGTTGACGACCCAGGAACCAGCAGTTAGGTGAAGTACCTGAGTGTTGACGACCCAGGAACCAGCAGTCAGGTGAAGTACCTGAGTGATGACGACCCAGGAACCAGCAGTTAGGTGAAGTACCTAAGTGTTGACGACCCAGGAACCAGCAATCAGGTGAAGTACCTGAGTGTTGACGACCCAGGAACCAGCAGTCAGGTGAAGTACCTGAGTATTGACGACAAAGGAACCAGCAGTCAGGTGTAGTACCTGAGTGTTGACGACCCAGGAACCAGCAGTCAGGTGAAGTGAGTGTTGACGACCCAGGAACTAGTAGTCAGGTGTAGTACCTGACTGTTGACTACGCAGGAACCAGCAGTCAGGTGAAGTACCTGAGTGTTGACGACCCAGGAACCAGCAGTCAGGTGAAGTACCTGAGTGTTGACGACCCAGGAACCAGCAGTCAGGTGTAGTACCTGAGTGTTGACGACGCAGGAACCAGCAGTCAGGTGTAGTACCTGAGTGTTGACGACCCAGGAACCAGCAGTCAGGTGAAGTACCTGAGTGTTGACGACCCAGGAACCAGCAGTCAGGTGAAGTACCTGAGTGTTAACGACCCAGGAACCAGCAGTCAGGTGAAGTATCTGAGTGTTGACGACCCAGGAACCAGCAGTCAGGTGAAGTGAGTGTTGACGACCCAGGAACTAGTAGTCAGGTGTAGTACCTGAGTGTTGACGACCCAGGAACCAGCAGTCAGGTGAAGTACCTGAGTGTTGACGACCCAGGAACCAGCAGTCAGGTGAAGTACCTGAGTGTTGACGACCCAGGAACCAGCAGTCAGGTGTAGTACCTGAGTGTTGACGACCCAGGAACCAGCAGTCAGGTGTAGTACCTGAGTGTTGACGACCCAGGAACCAGCAGTCAGGTGAAGTATCTGAGTGTTGACGACCCAGGAACCAGCAGTCAGGTGTAGTACCTGAGTGTTGACGACCCAGGAACCAGCAGTCAGGTGTAGTACCTGAGTGTTGACGACCCAGGAACCAGCAGTCAGGTGAAGTACCTGAGTGTTGACGACCCAGGAACCAGCAGTCAGGTGTAGTTCCTGAGTGTTGACGACGCAGGAACCAGCAGTCAGGTGTAGTACCTGAGTGTTGACGACCCAGGAACCAGCAGTCAGGTGAAGTATCTGAGTGTTGACGACCCAGGAACCAGCAGTCAGGTGAAGTATCTGAGTGTTGACGACCCAGGAACCAGCAGTCAGGTGTAGTACCTGAGTGTTGACGACGCAGGAACCAGCAGTCAGGTGTAGTACCCGAGTGTTGACGACGCAGGAACCAGCAGTCAGGTGTAGTACCCGAGTGTTGACGACCCAGGAACCAGCAGTTTCTGGTAGTTTTCGTTCTAATGAGTGCGCACCCACGCTGGAGATCGCGACACTGGGTAGAAGTGCTCTCGCAGGTGTGAGCCATCACAACACCAGGTGTGAGCCATCACAACACCAGGTGTGAGACATCACAACACCAGGTGTGAGCCATCACAACACCAGGTGTGAGCCATCACAACACCTGGAGTGAGCCATCACAACACCAGGTGTGAGCCATCACAACACCAGGTGTGAGCCATCACAACACCAGGTGTGAGCCATCACAACACCTGGAGTGAGCCATCACAACACCAGGTGTGAACCATCACAACACCAGGTGTGAACAATCACAACACCAGGTGTGAACCATCACAACACCAGGTATGAACCATCACAATAAGTGGAGTGAACCATCAAAACACCAGGTGTGAACCATCCAGTCAATATGGTGTCTGGTGTTTTGTGTTCGAAGTTTCTAGCTATAAAACACAGTTTTCTGTTAGTTTTGTGACTGGTAAATAGACTTAGTTTGGTACTCTGAGATCATTGCTTATGATTATCTGAGACTGGTATACCCAAAATGCATTACTTAGCACTTGTCTACGTTTAAACTCATCTTTCACGTCTCCGATCACAGTACCAACCTGTCCACATCACTCTCAATAGTCTAACAATCAGCTGTGGGTGCTGCACCCTTGCACAGTTTGGTGCCATCCATAATTTTTTCTCTCTTGCATGTCTGTCTCTTCCTCGAGATCATTTATGCACATTGTGAAGAGGACTGAATCAAGGACCGACCCCTGAAGAATTTCACTCTTTACGGCAAGCCACTCTGTCGAGTACTACTCTCTGTTGAGTACACCTCTGTTGAGTACCACTCTGTGTTGAGTACCACTCTATTGCTTGTCTGTAAGCCAGTCACTTATCCAGTCATGAAGATTATCTCCTATACCATACGCTTCTATTTTGTTTATTAGTCTTCTAGGAAGTCTTTGTCCAAGAAGACTTTCTGGAAACCTGTAGTAGATACACTACATCTCAGATGATCTTTTATTGAGGAATCATTTCTGGTTTCCGGTTACTAGGTTATTTTCCAGAAAAATAGCTATCAAATTCCTTACAATAGTCTCCATTTGTTTACCTTAAATTGACGTTAAGCTGATGGACGATAATTGAGGCACAAACCTTGCCCCCCATTTTAGTTTTCAATCTATTGACACCTTATCTTCTAATGATTTTTTTAAATATTATCATTAGTGGTAAGCGACCTGGTATCTACATTATTTTATAATTCTGAAAGGTATTTCATCCAGTCTGCTTCTCGAAGTATTTTATTATGTCTCAGCTGAAGAGAAAAGTTGAGCAACAATTTAAGAAAGACATAAGAACAAAAGCTAATTTCTAAGAGCCTCATCAGATAAATGACAGCACTGGGCCCAATCCATACAACAGGGAAAAAAAAGTGAAGAAGCTACATAGGAACCTGAATATTTCAATGACAAGAGGCAGTAGAAACTCTACTCGAAATATTTTCTTAAATCCGCTAGCCTTTGTAAATAAGGCTATTGCCAGAGATGGGGAAGACAGTAAATGTAATGCCCATACTTAAGAAAGGAGACAGACAGGTAGTATTTGGCTATATCCAGTATCATGGACATGCATACTGTGTAATATATTGAGAAGATAATCAGAAAGATAGCAGTAAAGTACTATGAACCTACAAAGGTTCAAAGATATCAAATTATGCCTCATAAAGCATACCACGGGTGGGGTTCGAACCCGCGGTCAGAGATGGTATGGTGGTATGGTTTGTTTGCCATCGTGTCACTACGATTTCGTGAGTTCTGCCTCATACCCGTGCTGTAGTTGCATGACAGGGAGTGCATTTGCAAGCAGAAGGGTAAGTGGACTGAATGTTCTTTGCGTAAAGGCATTCAACACTGTTCTTGCATATGATAATTTTATACAGTTCAGACAAGTTGATAAATTAGACACATGTGAAACAGTTTCGCCTACTGTGTGAGCGAAACGTTTCGGAATAAACAATCCTAACTGTTGCAGATGTGCCTTACTTATCAACACTGTTCTTCACAAGAAACAAGATTGAGGAAAACAAGAAAACCATTACAACTAATCAAAGAGAAAGGAGATAAAGAATGATAATCAAGTAAGAGGTGTTAGTGCATACAAGTCTAAGAAGGTGAGCGTTGACCCCTTCAACCAGTAACAGGTAAATACGGACACACAAACCGGTCACAACAACAAGTATTCTTGTTCCTTTTATAACCAGTCCGTTTAAAAATATTTTACAGGATCACTATTTTGTCTTACTAGTGAGGAACTAGTTAAAGTGAATAAGCGGTGTCTAGATAACTACAAAAAACACGAATAAAGGAAAGGATCATGAAGAAAAATAAGTATTGAAAGAGGTGAGAGGATGTTAGACAGCTGTCTTGGTAAACTGGAGAATCCAACACCATATATTACTCTCCTTTGGGAATTTCGACTTGTGAAAAGAATGTACCGTATTTTTCCAAGAAAAGTCTTGGAAAATCCCGCTACGGTTTATATTGTCAAGGTAAGGCTTTGGGTTACTGGCAAGTGCTGGTTTAGAATATGCAATTCAGTTTTGTAATAAAGTTTATTGCTCGTGCGTCTTATATGCCGGTAAATACAGTAATAGACAACCGCAGTGTACTAGAAGTGCTCTAACTTAACAAGCCAACACTAGGAGATTCTAAGATTCTGTGAAAGTTCGCATGTAACCAATGGTAAACATAACCGATTAGAAATAAAAAAGCAAGATATCATCTTCACAGTTAGGAACTAAGCAGAGATGTAACAACAGGGAATACAACAGTGATCACTACCTCACTGTTGTAACAACAGGGAATACAACAGTGATCACTACCTCACTGTTGTAACAACAGGGAATACAACAGTGATCACTACCTCACTGTTGTAACAACAGGGAATACAACAGTGATCACTACCTCACTGTTGTAACAACAGGGAATACAACAGTGATCACTACCTCACTGTTGTAACAACAGGGAATACAACAGTGATCACTACCTCACTGTTGTAACAACAGGAATACAACAGTGATCACTACCTCACTGTTGTAACAACAGGAATACAACAGTGATCACTACCTCACTGTTGTAACAACAGGAATACAACAGTGATCACTACCTCACTGTTGTAACAACAGGAATACAACAGTGATCACTACCTCACTGTGTAACAACAGGAATACAACAGTGATCACTACCTCACTGTGTAACAACGGGAATACAACAAGCTGTGATCACTACCTCACTGTTGTAACAACAGGGAATACAACAGTGATCACTACCTCACTGATGTAACAACTGGGAATACAACAAGCTGTGATCACTACCTCACTGATGTAACAACAGAGAATACAACAGTGATCACTACCTCACTGATGTAACAACTGGGAATACAACAAGCTGTGATCACTACCTCACTGTTGTAACAACAGGGAATACAACAGTGATCACTACCTCACTGATGTAACAACAGGGAATACAACAAGCTCTGATCACTACCTCACTGTTGTAACAACAGGGAATACAACAGTGATCACTTCCTCACTGATGTAACAACAGGGAATACAACAAGCTGTGATCACTACCTCACTGATGTAACAACAGGGAATACAACAAGCTGTGATCACTACCTCACTGATGTAACAACAGGGAATACAACAGTGATCACTACCTCACTGATGTAACAACAGGGAATACAACAAGCTGTGATCACTACCTCACTGATGTAACAACAGGGAATACAACAGTGATCACTACCTCACTGATGTAACAACAGGAATACAACAGTGTATACCTCACTGATGTAACAACAGGAATACAACAGTGATCACTACCTCACTGATGTAACAACAGGGAATACAACAGTGATCACTACCTCACTGTGTAACAACAGGGAATACAACAGTGATCACTACCTCACTGATGTAACAACAGGGAATACAACACGTGATCACTACCTCACTGATGTAACAACGGGAATACAACAAGCTGTGATCACTACCTCACTGATGTAACAACAGGGAATACAACAGTGATCACTACCTCACTGATGTAACAACAGGGAATACAACAAGCTGTGATCACTACCTCACTGATGTAACAACAGGGAATACAACAAGCTGTGATCACTACCTCACTGATGTAACAACAGAGAATACAACAAGCTGTGTTCACTACCTCACTGATGTAACAACAGAGAATACAACAAGCTGTGATCACTTCCTCACTGTTGTAACAACAGGGAATACAACAAGCTGTGTTCACTACCTCACTGATGTAACAACAGAGAATACAACAAGCTGTGATCACTTCCTCACTGTTGTAACAACAGGGAATACAACAAGCTGTGTTCACTACCTCACTGATGTAACAACAGAGAATACAACAGTGATCACTACCTCACTGATGTAACAACTGGGAATACAACAAGCTGTGATCACTACCTCACTGTTGTAACAACAGGGAATACAACAAGCTGTGATAACTACCTCACTGTTGTAACAACAGGGAATACAACAAGCTGTGATCACTACCTCACTGATGTAACAACAGGGAATACAACAAGTGTAGATAACTACACTCACTATTGATAACAACAGGGAATACAACAAGCTGTGATCACTACCTCACTGTTGTAACAACTGGGAATACAACAAGCTGTGATCACTACCTCACTGTTGTAACAACAGGAATACAACAGTGATCACTACCTCACTGATGTAACAACAGGGAATACAACAAGCTGTGATCACTACCTCACTGATGTAACAACAGAGAATACAACAAGCTGTGATCACTACCTCACTGTTGTAACAACAGGGAATACAACAAGCTGTGATAACTACCTCACTGTTGTAACAACAGGTAATACAACAAGCTGTGTTCACTACCTCACTGTTGTAACAACATAGAATACAACAAGCTGTGATCACTACCTCACTGATGTAACAACAGAGAATACAACAAGCTGTGATAACTACCTCACTGATGTAACAACAGAGAATACAACAAGCTGTGTTCACTACCTCACTGATGTAACAACAGAGAATACAACAAGCTGTGTTCACTACCTCACTGTTGTAACAACAGGTAATACAACAAGCTGTGTTCACTACCTCACTGATGTAACAACAGAGAATACAACAAGCTGTGATCACTACCTCACTGATGTAACAACAGGGAATACAACAAGCTGTGATCACTACCTCACTGATGTAACAACAGGGAATACAACAAGCTGTGATCACTACCTCACTGATGTAACAACAGGGAATACAACAAGCTGTGATCACTACCTCACTGATGTAACAACAGAGAATACAACAAGCTGTGTTCACTACCTCACTGATGTAACAACAGAGAATACAACAAGCTGTGATCACTACCTCACTGATGTAACAACAGGGAATACAACAAGCTGTGATCACTTCCTCACTGTTGTAACAACAGGGAATACAACAAGCTGTGTTCACTACCTCACTGATGTAACAACAGAGAATACAACAAGCTGTGATCACTTCCTCACTGTTGTAACAACAGGGAATACAACAAGCTGTGATCACTACCTCACTGATGTAACAACAGGGAATACAACAAGCTGTGATCACTACCTCACTGTTGTAACAACAGAGAATACAACAAGCTGTGATCACTACCTCACTGATGTAACAACAGAGAATACAACAAGCTGTGATCACTACCTCACTGTTGTAACAACAGAGAATACAACAAGCTGTGATCACACCATGTGTAACAACAGAGAATACAACAAGCTGTGATCACTACCTCACTGTTGTAACAACAGAGAATACAACAAGCTGTGATCACTACCTCACTGTTGTAACAACAGAGAATACAACAAGCTGTGATCACTACCTCACTCAAGTGTAAAATAACGTAAATTCTGGAGTGGATTATTGAAGATAACCAACGGATGGAAATGTTTAGCAAACTTAATTTACACAAGATATGAAATGAGCGGAATGTAATAAACGATTAATGTAATAATTAATAAATATAATACACAATGAATATAATAATGTATAAGGTACAAGGTCTACAAGGTACACAAGATACAAGGTATACAAATATGAGGTTTACAAGATACAATGTGTACAAGGTACAAAATGTACAAGGTGTACAAGGTATAAGGAAAAACGAGGTGGCATGCTACGAGTATGTTACAAGTTTTTTCGGGGCATGTCACAATCCTATATAGGCTGCCTCCCAACCAGCGAACCGGGTGTACCTGGAGTGTACCTGGAGAGAGTTTCGGGGGTACACGCCCCCGCGACCCGGTCTGAGACCAGGTCTCGTGGTGAATCAGGGTCTGATCAACCAGGCTGTTACTGCTGGCCGCACGCAAACTGACGTAAGAACCACAGCCCGGCTGGTCAGATACTTTAGGTGCCTCTCCAGCGCCTTCTTGAAGACAGCCAGGGGCCTATTGGTAATCCCTCTTATGTATGCTGGGAGGCAGTTGAACAGTCCTGGGCCCCTGACACTTATTGTGTTAGACACATGTGCAACATCTGGGTATCTTTATTGTAAACGTTTCGCCATCCAGTGGCTTTATCAATACAAATTCTGGGACATTATATGAAGACAGTAGAACTATATACAAAAGATGAGGTAATCAATCCCTAGGCCTTGGAGTGGTGTGAACAGCACCGAAGTCGTTGAGTTTCTTGAGCAGAGGCAAGGAGGCTGGCGCTTATATACTAACGTCAGGTGGAAAGGGATGTGTAGCAGACGAGGGCATAGTCACTGGTAGGCGGGATTCCCCAGTGGAAGAAGGTCATACCCAAAGAGATGGGTTAGTAGTAGTAGTAGTTGTCGTAGCCGTGAAGAAGGTTATGTACAGGTCCTCAGAATCAAGATTCCATGATGTTGCAGTGTCTGACAAGTTGTACAAGAATGGTGTACAATACCAAGGATCAGTTTTAGGCCCATTGTTGTTCATAATTTACATAAATGACCTTGATGAAGGAATTGCAAGTGACATGAGTAAATTTGCTGATGATACAAAAATAGGCCGTATGATTCATTCTGAGGAGGATACCAATGAACTCCAGGAGGATTTGGACAAATTAATGTCTTGGTCTGAAAAGTGGCAGATGAAGTTCAATGTGGACAAGTGTAAGGTGCTAGTCGTTGGTAATGAAAATATCCCTCGAATTTATAAACTAGGTGAAGTAGAGCTTGATCATACAGAATGTGAAAAAGACTTGGGAGTCATGGTAAGCAGAAATCTAAAGCCAAGACAACAGTGCCTAAGTGTGCGCAATAAGGCTAACAGATTACTAGGATTTATTTCAAGAAGTATAAGCAACAGAAGTCCAAAAGTTATTTTACAGCTCTATACATCACTAGTGAGACCTCATTTGGATTATGCAGCTCAGTTTTGGTCTCCTTACTACAGGATGGATATAGATTCATTGGAGAACATACAAAGAAGAATGACTAAAATGATTTACAGTATAAGAAATCTCCCGTATGAAGATAGACTTAGAGCATTGAATCTCCACTCTCTGGAGAGACGTAGAATGAGGGGAGATATCATCGAGGTGTACAAGTGGATGATGGGCATAAACAAAGGAGATATTAATAAAATACTGAGGATATCGAACCAAGTAAGAACCAGAAATAACGGATTTAAATTGGATAAATTTAGATTTAGAAAGGACATAGGCAAGTACTGGTTCTCGAACAGAGTTGTAGATGCGTGGAACAATCTTCCGAGTAGGGTGATAGAGGCTAGGACCTTGGGTGGCTTTAAAAAGAGATTGGACAAATATATGAGTGGGAGGGGCTGGGTTTGATTGGTGTCGTGAGTACGGGAGTTAATTCTTAGGTAGTGGTGGTTTTGATAAGGACCTGCCTTGTATGGGCCAGTAGGCCTTCTGCAGTGTTCCTCCATTCTTATGTTCTTATGTTCAATATGAAATAAAGACACATGATGTTGCACTATAAAAGACAAAACATCAACAGGAAAGCATATAAAGGGTCAAACTACACCTCACAATCACGTCACTAAAACTAGACTACACCTCACAGTCACGTGACAACACCCGACTCTGTGAAACACACCTGATACTCTACCCAAGCATAAAGATTTTTTACTTGTGTAATGTATCATTAAATTCTTCCTAAATTATATTAATTATAAATGAATCCAATTTATATAAACCAAAAGAAATATTCATATTATTTTCAAAACTGCTATTTATGAAACATGATTTTATTATATTCCTGTCGACCATGGACTTGCTTGATACAACTTTCTCAGACTTTTGAAAATCAATTGGATGGTTAAAATCTCTCCCGCCTGCGTTCTAGGGAGTACAGGTTTAGAAACTTCAAGCGTTCCCATGTTCAGAGTTATTTTGAACAGAATTCAAAGGTTAATATCTAAGATGAGGGAAGTCCAATGTTCAAGACTAAAATGTCAAACGCTTAAGTGAGACGGAGCTTACAGAAATAATGGATGATGGGGGTTTAAAGCCTATCTACTACACTAGGGTTATTAAGGCTGCACATAACCTTTTCACCACCAGATAAGAACACTTTAATACCTAACATAGGGATGAGATTAAACTTTCAAAGACGCTGCGAGGCAAAAGGAAGCAAGTGACAAATTCAACCAATAGAGAAAAGCGCAGACGTGGGGGAGAGCGGAGCTATGAAGCTCAAGTTACCATACTTTGTTACGGGGCTCTGAGCCTTACAGATGCAACAGATAACATCTACACATTACCACAAACAGACGAAATATTAATAAATCCATTCGTTCGCTAACCCGGATTTAGGCCGAGTTAGCGCTTATTCCTCTCCGCGCTCAATGCGGAGAGGAATAAGTGCGAGAAATTACACTTCTCGGTGTATATATACTGAGAGAAATACACCTTTCAGTATATATATATACTGTCCACAGAAATAATTACATAAGGCATTGAAGATTAATGTTATCTTGGATCTTGCAAGAATGTGTGCAAGAACTCAATAATACATTGCGCATTGTATTTAAGATTTCCCTCCACGAAGGTAAATCAGCCCCCCAAAAAATAATAATTGTAGGGAGGACACTTTAAATTAGAGACGTGACTCACTGTGATGTGCTCTGATATCCTGCTTTCGCAGATAGCGAAATGGCTATAGGACTCATGGGTTGGCCTCGAGTACGCTAGGTAATGGGTACGTACTCAGCAGAGGCAACACCTCCCACCCTCAACCCAACAGGATGCCGCCCACAACAGTCACCTGACACCCAGTTACTACTAAGGGAAAACAGGGGCAACAGATGCAAGTTTTGCCTCTGCCCAGTTTAATCTCCCTGCTAGTGACTTTGCGTAAACTGCAGGAAATAAATAAATTATTCGTATTGACGTCGTAGAGCCTCAGGAAGGAAGTCAAGAGTTATGATCAGACAACGTGATGCAGTATCCAGTGTCCTCCAAAAGTACCTAAAGTTTTGTGTTAATTTATTTGTTAGGAGCTAATTAAAATTAGAATCGATTTGACCTGCTATTCTAAAACTGGACTCACTCAACACCTGTCTAGTTCATGTACCGTACTGTAAGCCTGCTAGGGTTGTATTTCTAACAGTTTTAGATCATCTCGTTATAGACGTCACCATCCATGTACATCAGTCTTCCCACTTTACAGTCACTATCACTCAGTGGCTGTCTTGCCACCACCAGCGTACTGACATCACACTCCAGATGACCTACGAAACGACACTCTCCCCACCTCTCCTTCAGAGTGAAGGTATTTCCTACCGTGCCGGCACTCACTTTTGGCTAACCGGATGAGTAATCGTAAATTTATTGAGTATATATTTTAAGTCTGTTGAATATACCTGGTAAAGTGTATGGCAGTTATTACTGAAAGAATTAAGAGTAAGACGGAGAGCAGAATAGCGGATGAACAGGGAGGCTTTACGAAGGGTAAGGGGTGTGTAAACCAAGTGTTTACAGTGAAATATATAGGTGAACAGTATTTATATAAGGGGAAAGAGGTTTTTGTGGCATTTATGGATTTGGAAAAGGCGTATGATAGGGTGGATAGGGAGGGCAATGTGGCAGATGTTGCAAATGTATGGAATAGGAGGTAGGTTACTGAAAGCAGTAAAGAGTTTTTACAAGGATAGTGAGGGTCAGGTTAGAGTATGTAGGAGAGAGGGAGATTATTTCTCAGTAAAAGTAGGCCTTAGACAAGGATGTGTGATGTCACCGTGGTTGTTCAATATATTTATAGATGGGGTTGTAAGAGAAGTGAATGCTCGGGTCTTGGCAAGAGATGTGGGGTTAAAAGATAAAGAATCTAACACAAAGTGGAAGTTGTCACAGTTGCTCTTTGCTGATGACACTGTGCTTTTGGGAGATTTTGAAGAGAAGTTGCAGAGGTTGGTGGATGAGTTTGGTAGAGTATGTAAAAGAAGGAAATTAAAAGTGAATATAGGAAAGAGTAAGGTGATGAGGATAACCAAGAAAAAATAGAAAATTAAAAACTGGATATCAAATTGGAGGGAGAGAGTATGAAGGAGGTGAGTGGTGCACTGAGGAGACTCTAGAGACAAAGAACCTTGTCCATGGAAGTAAAGAGGGGAATGTATGAGAGTATAGTTATACCAACACTCTTATATGGGTGTGAAGCATGGGTGATGAATGTTGCAACGAGGAGAAGGCTGGAGGCAGTGGAGATGTCATGTCTGAGGTCAATGTGTGGTGTGAATATAATGCAGAGAATTCGTAGTTTGGAAATTAGGAGGAGGTGCGGGATTACCAAAACTTTTATTCAGAGAGCTGAGGAGGGGTTGTTGAGGTGGTTCGGACATGTAGAGAGGATAGAACAAAATAGAATGACTTCGAGAGTGTATAAATCTGTAGTGGAGGGAAGGCGGGGTAGGGGTCGGCCAAGGAAAGGTTGGAGGGAGAGAGTAAAGGAGGTTTTGTGTGCGAGGGGCTTGGACTTCCAGCAAGCATGTGTGAGCATGTTAGACAGGAGTGAATGGAGACGAATGGTTTTTAGGACTTGACGTGCTGTTGGAGTGTGAGCAGGGTAATAATTATGAAGGGATTCAGGGAAACTGGCAGGCCGGACTTGAGTCCTGGAGATGGGAAGTACAGTGTCTGCACTCTGAAGGAGGGGTGTTAATGTTGTAGTTTTATAACTGTAGTGTAAGCATGTGTCTGGCAAGAAAGTGATGGAGTGAACGATGATGAACGATTTTGTTTTTCAGGCCACCCTGCCTTGGTGGACACCCTGCCTTGGTGGACACCCTGCCTTGGTGGACACCCTGCCTTGGTGGACACCCTGCCTTGGTGGACACCCTGCCTTGGTGGGAATCGGCCGATGTGTTAATAAAAAAAAAAAAAATATTTTAAATTCACGGGGAACCACAGAAATGATAGTGATCAAGCAGGGTGTGGGGAATGATCAAGCAGGGTGTGGGGAATGATCAAGCAGGGTGTGGGGAATGATCAAGCAGGGTGTGGGGAATGATCAAGCAGGGTGTGGGGAATGATCAAGCAGGGTGTGGGGAATGATCAAGCAGGGTGTGGGGAATGATCAAGCAGGGTGTGGGGAATGATCAAGCAGGGTGTTGGGAATGATCAAGCAGGGTGTGGGGAATGATCAAGCAGGGTGTGGGGAATGATCAAGCAGGGTGAGGGGAATGATCAAGCAGGGTGTGTGGAATGATCAAGCAGGGTGTGGGGAATGATCAGCAGGGTGTGGGGAATGATCAAGCAGGGTGTGGGAATGATCAAGCAGGGTGTGGGAATGATCAAGCAGGGTGTGGGGAATGATCAAGCAGGGTGTGGGGAATGATCAAGCAGGGTGTGGGGAATGATCAAGGGTGGAATGATCAAGCAGGTGTGGGGAATGATCAAGCAGGGTGTGGGGAATGATCAAGCAGGGTGTGGGGAATGATCAAGCAGGGTGTGGGAATGATCACAGGGTGTGGGGAATGATCAAGCAGGGTGTGGGAATGATCAAGCAGGGTGTGGGGAATGATCAAGCAGGGTGTGGGGAATGATCAAGCAGGGTGTGGGAATGATCAAGCAGGGTGTGGGGGAATGATCAAGCAGGGTGTGGGGAATGATCAAGCAGGGTGTGGGGAATGATCAAGCAGGGTGTGGGGAATGATCAAGCAGGGTGTGGGGAATGATCAAGCAGGGTTGGGGAATGATCAAGCAGGGTCTGGGGAATGATCAAGCAGGGTCTGGGGAATGATCAAGCAGGGTGTTGGAATGATCAAGCAGGGTCTGGGGAATGATCAAGCAGGGTCTGGGGAATGATCAAGCAGGGTGTGGGGAATGATCAAGCAGGGTGTGGGGAATGATCAAGCAGGGTGTGGGGAATGATCAAGCAGGGGTGGGAATGATCAAGCAGGGTGTGGGGAATGATCAAGCAGGGTGTGGGGAATGATCAAGCAGGGTGTGGGGAATGATCAAGCAGGGTGTGGGGAATGATCAAGCAGGGTGTGGGGAATGATCAAGCAGGGTGTGGGGAATGATCAAGCAGGGTGTGGGGAATGATCAAGCAGGGTGTGGGGGAATGATCAAGTAAGGTGTGGGAATGATCAAGCAGGGTGCGGGGAATGATCAAGCAGGGTGTGGGGAATGATCAAGCAGGGTGTGGGGAATGATCAAGCAGGGTGTGGGAATGATCAAGCAGGGTGTGGGGAATGATCAAGCAGGGTGTGGGGAATGATCAAGCAGGGTGTGGGGAATGATCAAGCAGGGTGTGGGAATGATCAAGCAGGGTGTGGGAATGATCAAGCAGGGTGTGGGAATGATCAAGCAGGGTGTGGGAATGATCAAGCAGGGTGTGGGGAATGATCAAGCAGGGTGTGGGGAATGATCAAACAGGGTGTTGAGAATGATCAAGCAAGGTCTGGGGAATGATCAAGCAGGGTGTGGGGAATGATCAAGCAGGGTGTGGGGAATGATCAAGCAGGGTATAGAGAATGATCAAGCAGGGTGTGGGGAATGATCAAGCAGGGTGTGGGGAATGATCAAGCAGGGTGTGGGGAATGATCAAGCAGGGTGTGGGAATGATCAAGCAGGGTGTGGGAATGATCAAGCAGGGTGTGGGAATGATCAAGCAGGTGTGGGGAATGATCAAGCAAGGTGTGGGGAATGATCAAGCAAGGTGTGGGGAATGATCAAGCAGGGTGTGGGGAATGATCAAGCAGGGTGTGGGGAATGATCAAGCAGGGTGTGGGGAATGATCAAGCAAGGTGTGGGGAATGATCAAGCAGGATGTGGGGAATGATCAAGAAAGGTGTGGGGAATGATCAAGCAGGGTGTGGGAATGATCAAGCAGGGTGTGGGGAATGATCAAGCAGGGTGTGGGAATGATCAAGCAGGGTGTGGGGAATGATCAAGCAGGGTGGGGAATGATCAAGCAGGGTGTGGGGAATGATCAAGCAGGGTGTGGGGAATGATCAAGCAGGGTGTGGGGATTGATCAAGCAAGGTGTGGGGAATGATCAAGCAGGGTGTGGGGAATGATCAAGCAAGGTGTGGGGAATGATCAAGCAGGGTGTGGGGAATGATCAAGCAGGGTGTGGGGGAATGATCAAGTAAGGTGTGGGGAATGATCAAGCAGGGTGTGGGGAATGATCAAGCAGGGTGTGGGGAATGATCAAGCAGGGTGTGGGGAATGATCAAGCAAGGTGTGGGGAATGATCAAGCAGGGTGTGGGGAATGATCAAGCAGGGTGTGGGGAATGATCAAGCAGGGTGTGGGGAATGATCAAGCAGGGTGTGGGGAATGATCAAGCAGGGTCTGGGGAATGATCAAGCAAGGTGTGGGGAATGAGGCAAGGTAGCTTCAGAGTTTTTGGATCAAGAGCCAGTGATCAGTATCAAGGTATCTCTGTTGTGCTTTCGAAGAAGAGTAAATTTTAATGTAAATGATGTATCTAACATAATGTTATGAGCGGCACGAGACTAACATAATGTTATGAGCGGCACGAGACTAACATAATGTTATGAGCGGCACGAGACTAACATAATGTTATGAGCGGCACGAGACTAACATAATGTTATGAGCGGCACGAGACTAACATAATGTTATGAGCGGCATGAGACTAACATAATGTTATGAGCGGCACGAGACTAACATAATGTTATGAGCGGCACGATACTAACATAATGTTATGAGCGGCACGAGACTAATAGAAGAACACGTAACATAAGAGCGCATTCAACTGTTTAATATATATTTATTTGTTTATTCAGATATACAAGTGTAGGTGCAAGGCGTAAAGGCATTTTGACATAAATATGAAGCAAAAGCAGGACAGATCTGTATATTTCGATCTCAGAGCACCTATGGCCAACAGTAGCAGCCTGGTTGATCAAGTCTTGATCCACCAGGAAGACTGGTCAAGGACTGGGCTGTGGGGTCGTTGTCCCCCGGAACACCCTCCAGGTAGACTCCAGGTAGGTAGATAGACCCTCTTCAGCAGAGAGATACTAATAATAAAACAGAAAAAGGATGGGAAGGGGGGATTCTCTATTTCATATTTGAGTCCAGTTGGTTTCCCATCGGTCAATGTTTACACGTCTTTTAAACCAAGCGTACACTGTTATTTATTATTTTGCGTGTTATATTAACAAATTCACTCACTCTCTTACTCTCAGGAAACAGATGTCTCAGCCGTCGTCAGCTGGGACAGTCATGGCTGATGTCATCGAAATTCAATGAGTTGACGATTTCTTTGGCAGTGCTGAAGAGGGACAGAGGTGAGACTCACCTGAGTCACCGTGCGTCCAAGGACACTTCTTATCCCTCTTGAAAGAGAGATAAAGAGAGATGAAACATTTTCCGACATAGTTACTCATCGATAAATAGGCACAAATGTAGTATAAATGCGATCCTTTATTGACTACGTTTCGCCCACGAAGTGGCTTTATCAAGTCACATAAGACCACTGTGTGAGCGAAACGTAAATAAAGGATCGCATTATACTGCATTTGTGTCTTATTTTTCTATCTTATCGATATTTTATACCATTTATCATCATTATGCAAAAATATGTAAGTTATTTTTTACACTATGAAAAGAGTCACGTATGAATCAATGGCGATTCTTTTCTTATTTATATCAGAGAGCAATTTAAATTCAACAAAGGGTAGACTGTTTTTATTACAATATGCTGGGAGATGTCCTGAATACGTCTCTCAGATATTTGACATCTTCATTAACATCGACACTTGAGACGTTAGCTACATAAAGCACTTTACTGAGACGCTAAATGTTTGGTCAAGATTTTGCGAGAGTTAGTTTGATGTTGTAATGAACTATGAAGGACATTACATGTGTCATCTGTCTGTCTACTGTGTGGTGGTTTGTACTCATGGTCAACCTTCCTCAACTGTGTGATGGCTTGTACTCATGGTCAACCTTCCTCAACTGTGTGGTGGATTGTACTCATGGTCAACCTTCTTCAACTGTGTGGTGGATTGTACTCATGGTCAACCTTCCTCAACTGTGTGGTGGCTTGTACTCATGGTCAACCTTCCTCAACTGTGTGGTGGCTTGTACTCATGGTCAACCCTCCTCAACTGTGTGGTGGTTTGTACTCATGGTCAACCCTCCTCAACTGTGTGGTGGCTTGTACTCATGATCAATTCTCCTCAACTGTGTGGTGGCTTGTACTCATGGTCAACCTTCCTCAACTGTGTGGTGGCTTGTACTCATGGTCAACCCTCCTCAACTGTGTGGTGGCTTGTACTCATGGTCAACCTTCCTCAACTGTGTGGTGGCTCGTACTCATGGTCAGCCTTCCTCAACTGTGTGGTGGCTTGTACTCATGATCAATTCTCCTCAACTGTGTGGTGGTTTGTAATCATGATCAATTCTCTTCAACTGTGTGGTGGCTTGTACTCATGGTCAACCTTCCTCAACTGTGTGGTGGCTTGTACTCATGGTCAACCCTCCTCAACTGTGTGGTGGTTTGTACTCATGATCAATTCTCCTCAACTGTGTGGTGGCTTGTACTCATGGTCAACCCTCCTCAACTGTGTGGTGGCTTGTTCTCATGATCAATTCTCCTCAACTGTGTGGTGGTTTGTAATCATGATCAATTTTCCTCAACTGTGTGGTGGCTTGTACTCATGGTCAACCTTCCTCAACTGTGTGGTGGCTTGTACTCATGGTCAACCCTCCTCAACTGTGTGGTGGTTTGTACTCATGATCAATTCTCCTCAACTGTGTGGTGGCTTGTACTCATGGTCAACCCTCCTCAACTGTGTGGTGGCTTGTACTCATGGTCAACCCTCCTCAACTGTGTGGTGGTTTGTACCCATGATCATTTCTCCTCAACTGTGTGGTGGCTTGTACTCATGGTCAACCTTCCTCAACTGTGTGGTGGCTTGTACTCATGGTCAACCCTCCTCAACTGTGTGGTGGCTTGTACTCATGGTCAACCTTCCTCAACTGTGTGGTGGCTTGTACTCATGGTCAACCTTCCTCAACTGTGTGGTGGCTTGTAATCATGGTCAACCTTCCTCGACTGTGTGGTGGCTTGTACTCATGGTCAACCCTCCTCCTCAACTGTGTGGTGGCTTGTACTCATGATCAACCCTCCTCAACTGTGTGGTGGTTTGTACTCATGATCAATTCTCCTCAACTGTGTGGTGGCTTGTACTCATGATCAATTCTCCTCAACTGTGTGGTGGCTTGTACTCATGGTCAACCCTCCTCAACTGTGTGGTGGCTTGTACTCATGGTCAACCTTCCTCAACTGTGTGGTGGCTTGTACTCATGGTCAACCTTCCTCAACTGTGTGGTGGCTTGTACTCATGATCAATTCTCCTCAACTGTGTGGTGGCTTGTACTCATGGTCAACCCTCCTCAACTGTGTGGTGGCTTGCACTCATGGAGAGCCTTCCTCAACTGTGTGGTGGCTTGGACTCATGGTCAACCTTCCTCAACTGTGTGGTGGCTTGTACTCATGGTCAACCTTCCTCGACTGTGTGGTGGCTTGTACTCATGGTCAACCCTCCTCAACTGTATGGTAGCTTGCACTCATGGTCAACCTTCCTCAACTGTGTGGTGGCTTGTACTCATGGTCAACCTTCCTCAACTGTGTGGTGGCTTGTACTCATGGTCAACCTTCCTCAACTGTATGGTAGCTTGCACTCATGGTCAACCTTCCTCAACTGTGTGGTGGCTTGTATTCATGGTCAACCTTCCTCAACTGTGTGGTGGCTTGTACTCATGGTCAACCTTCCTCAACTGTGTGGTGGCTTGTACTCATGGTCAACCTTCCTCAACTGTGTGGTGGCTTGTACTCATGATCAATTCTCCTCAACTGTGTGGTGGCTTGTACTCATGATCAACCTTCCTCAACTGTGTGGTGGCTTGTACTCATGGTCAACCTTCCTCAACTGTGTGGTGGCTTGTACTCATGGTCAACCTTCCTCAACTGTATGGTAGCTTGCACTCATGGTCAACCTTCCTCAACTGTGTGGTGTCTTGTACTCATGATCAATTCTCCTCAACTGTGTGGTGGCTTGTACTCATGGTCAACCTTCCTCAACTGTGTGGTGGCTTGTACTCATGGTCAACCTTCCTCAACTGTGTGGTGGCTTGTACTCATGGTCAACCTTCCTCAACTGTATGGTAGCTTGCACTCATGGTCAACCTTCCTCAACTGTGTGGTGGCTTGTACTCATGGTCAACCTTCCTCAACTGTGTGGTGGCTTGTACTCATGGTCAACCTTCCTCAACTGTGTGGTGGCTTGTACTCATGATCAATTCTCCTCAACTGTGTGGTGGCTTGTACTCATGGTCAACCTTCCTCAACTGTGTGGTGGCTTGTACTCATGGTCAACCTTCCTCAACTGTATGGTAGCTTGTACTCATGGTCAACCTTCCTCAACTGTGTGGTGGCTTGTACTCATGGTCAACCTTCCTCAACTGTGTGGTGGCTTGTACTCATGGTCAACCTTCCTCAACTGTGTGGTGGCTTGTACTCATGGTCAACCCTCCTCAACTGTGTGGTGGCTTGTACTCATGGTACACCCTCCTCAACTGTGTGGTGGCTTGTACTCATGGTCAACCTTCCTCAACTGTGTGGTGGCTTGTACTCATGGTCAACCTTCCTCAACTGTATGGTAGCTTGCACTCATGGTCAACCTTCCTCAACTGTGTGGTGGCTTGTACTCATGATCAATTCTCCTCAACTGTGTGGTGGCTTGTACTCATGGTCAACCTTCCTCAACTGTGTGGTGGCTTGTACTCATGGTCAACCTTCCTCAACTGTGTGGTGGCTTGTACTCATGGTCAACCTTCCTCAACTGTATGGTAGCTTGCACTCATGGTCAACCTTCCTCAACTGTGTGGTGGCTTGTACTCATGGTCAACCTTCCTCAACTGTGTGGTGGCTTGTACTCATGGTCAACCTTCCTCAACTGTGTGGTGGCTTGTAATCATGGTCAACCTTCCTCGACTGTGTGGTGGCTTGTACTCATGGTCAACCCTCCTCCTCAACTGTGTGGTGGCTTGTACTCATGATCAACCCTCCTCAACTGTGTGGTGGTTTGTACTTATGGTCAACCCTCCTCAACTGTGTGGTGGCTTGTACTCATGGTCAACCTTCTTCAACTGTATGGTAGCTTGTACTCATGGTCAACCCTCCTCAACTGTGTGGTGGCTTGTACTCACAATCTTCCAAGCAACCACATGAAACAGTGATTTAAAAAAAATTACCACTTTTGTTGCAGAACCATTCTACGACACTTTCACACTGGAAGAATCAGCGTGAAAGCTCCGCAAGGTTGGGCTCTATCACTTGAAGTTTTTTTTTTTTTTGTATTAAATATTGTTTACAAATATACTGATGTTTCATTACCTAATACATAGAAAGTAAAGTATAAGTTATTACATTAATAAACATTGGCTTGGAAAATATATGTATGCCTCTTTTTCATATTAATTACCTCATTTTTTAGCCGCAGGGACTGTCAAGGTTGTCAGGGGTGACAAGGCAGGAAGAAGTGTATCTTCTTAAATCGCTGGACCAAGAAAAGGCTGTGATCCCAGATAAGACGAGCCCAAGATTGCCGAGTTTTTTTTTTTTTTTTTTTTTTTTATTTAAAAACACATATATACATAACAATCCAATAAATGCCCAAGAATAAATCAGGCTCATATAAACAAAAAACAAGCAAACAGAACAGAAATAAACACATCTGTCAATATATCCTTTAAGAAGAACCCGTGCCAAAAGCACATAAAAAACAAAAAAATGTCCATCCTACTACCTATCCTAGCTAAATTTTCTATACAAGAACATAACACACTGTCAATGAAACTGTACATACACTGTCTCAAAAACACCGTAAAAATAAACCTTTGGTTATACAGTGGACCCTCGCTATTCGAACACTCCAAAACTCACCCTCATTCTAGAATGCTGTTCAAGTGCTGTTACCAAACGAATTTATTCCCATAAGAAATGATGTAAATTAGATTAGTCCATTTCAGACCCTCAAAAATACACTTATAAAAGCACTTACAATAATAAACTTACATAAAAGGGTGAGCTTTGGAGTGTTCGAATAGCGAGGGTCCACTGTATATCCTACTTCTTCCCTACCACAAAACGCAGTACAAAGGCATGAAATATTATAAAACCTTAAACTTTCTGCCTATAAAACAGTTGTTGCACAATAACACATAAAAACAACTGACCCCCGTAACAAGGGTCACACCACAACATTAACATCAAGCCATCACTACCGTAGACAACACTGTCTACAACACAACGTCACACTCCCACACCGGAGAATAAGTCCACACAAAACACATTTGTGTTACATACATATACAAACACTCTAGAAAAAAACACATAAATATGCAGAAGCTGCACATAATGTAAATTCAAGCAAAAAATAGTAAACACATACAGAATACAGTACTAAAAACGTTAAACCTAAGAAATACATAGCAAAACATCAACTTAATCCTACATGAATTGCCACAGATACCTGGGCCAACTGCACCCAAGCACACCTGCACACTGTCGGTTGTCTAACACCTAATACCTCCTAACCTCAAACCTGCCACATAAATGCAAGCTGCCAGCACATCACCACCGACAAACCCTACTACTTGATCTTTAGACTATTACACTACTACATCCTAGAGGAAAACCCCATGCGTCCATGACCCCTATGACCCCCCAAACCAACATCACTCCAAGTCTGAGTCAACACACACCTGAAAAATTACCTACAACCCCATAAAACCCCTGAAACGTCCAAAACTCGGACACCCACGATACCACCCCGACCCAACCCATCCTAGCTTCAACCCTGTATACCCACGCCTAACCAACTACACATCAATCAACCAAACTATAACTTAGTCAACCCCTTCCTGATATGCCCAACCTCCCCTCCCCACCCCACTCGACCAATCCCCTCGATTGGCTCCTACTTCATCCCCAAAACTTTAAAAGGTACACCACGGTCATCGTTCTATAACCCTCAGAGACAGCCTCAACCCAAGTTCTCCCATACAAACCCTGATTCCTACATTTCGTCCTGTAAAAATGTGCCGCCAAGGCACGAACCCGCCTCCCACTCACTACCTCGCGCATACCCCACGACACATATATGAAATCAACCACCAGGTACATTAACCCTCTACACGTACATTTTCCCCAAACCCACCAATATCCAGGCTTAAAGCCCCTAACATCGAAAGCCCACCCCCACCCACACTCCTAAGAACCCGTCCAAACCATTCCCGTACCCCGCCTAAATCTTCACAAAAATACACCGCATGGGACGACGTATCCAAAAACCCACATCTCAAACAAGTACCCTCACTCACTAAACCCATTAAAAACAATTGCGCTTTAGAAGCCAAGATTCCATGTAGGAATCGAAAAACCGTCTCCCTAACCCTCACCCTCAGCCTCAACTTCTGGAAACCTACTCAAGTCGCCCGCCAATTATACTTTGGATACTCTGCTACCCCCTGCACTATACACCCCCATCCCCAAAGCTTGTCCAAAACCCCCACCCGAAAACCCCTTGGCTCTCTGACGACTAGTAAAACCCTCAACATTGCCTCACATAAACTCAGGTCACGTCCACTCCACCACCTCCATACCTCACGCATGACCACTCCCACCCGCTTACCCCCAACCCCTCCCTCCTCCACATATCTCTGCTTTACATATATCCCTATAAGCCTCCTATGTAAGGGTAGCAACCCCAAACCTCCCTTACTAACCGGCGTCATGACAACCTCCTTATTGAGCCAATGTCTACCAAAACCCCATATATACCGCAACACTCTCCACTGTAATAATTCAACATCTCTCCCCACGAGTGGGTATACCCTTGCCACATGCCACAATTTACTATACAGTAAAACATTCACTACCATAACCCTCTGCATTAACGTCACATCTCCCGGTCTCCATCCACTCATTCGCACTATTGTCGCCGTTACCACCTTAGAAGAATTTTCATCCCTCGCCCTACTCGCATCATTGCAAAAAATTATCCCACAAATTTTCAAGCACTCAACAACATGCCAACCATACCTCTTCCCCAAGTCCCCGCCCACCCACGTCCCCACCTCTAACAATTTAGATTTTACCCTGTTAATCTTCATCCCCGTAGCTGCCCCAAAAACACTTATAATCCTCCCTATAGCATCTAACCCCTCCCACCCACCTACAAGAATTGTTGTGTCATCAACATAACCCACTATTCCTGATGCACAACCAGGGACCTGACCCTCTTCCCCTACCCCCTTCGATACTAACATATAAAAAGGGTCCTGTAAGCATGCAAACAGAATTTGTGACAAAGGGCACCCCTGCCGCAAACCCCGCTTCATGTCCACCATGTTTCCCACCCTTCCATTCACTTGAACCCGCACAAAAGCCCCCTCATACAACGTTTGAACCCAACCCACTACTTCATTCCCAAAACCCTGCTTACGAAGAATGTCAAATAACATATTCCTATCCACACTGTCATAAGCCATTTCCCAATCAAGCCCTAAGACCCCACCCCCCTCTCGACCCTCAATGAATGCCCTAATCCTACCATGCCCATTCCCCATACACCTCCCTGGTATCCCATACTGACCATGCTCTATGATAGAATCCAAAACCTTTTTAACCCTATTACCCAAAATCCTTGCAAAGAATTTGTAATCTGCACATAAAAGTGAAATAGCTCTGTAATCCCTAATCGTTTCCACCAATTTCCCCTTAGGAACTAAAACCACAACTCCAGTGCGCTGATCCTCACCCATATACCTTACTTCCTTCAAACGATTGAAAACTTTTGTCAAACATTCCTTCAACACTCCCCAATGTTGAACATAAAAATCACTAGGTAAGCCATTGACTTTCCTCTCCTTCTCACTAATCCCTACTTGTATACCCTACAAAACTTCCTCTTTCGCCTCCACCTCCTCCAACCTCAGGTCTAGATACCGCCGAAACTAAACATCCACAAACCCACTCATACCCTCTGTCGACCGCAGTACCTGTCCCTCCGTATACCCACCCAACTCCTCGTGCACCTTCAATGACGTCATCGTCATACCCTGCCTCCTCTTTCAAAAACCACGCAAGACAGTCAAAGATGGTTTGTCCCCCCACAGCATATCCTCAATACCTGCCCTCACTCTGATAGCCTGGAATCTCTCATTCTGTATATCCTTCAACTGGCCCCTCAAAACCTCTATGTCCTCCAGTGAGTAACCTGCCCGCCCCCCCACATAACAATCCCGCAACTGCCCCTCGAAATACCTCTGCAGGCCATAACGCAATCGCCCCTGCTCTCTACCTTCACGTTTATAAAAATCCTGAATACCCACTTTTGCCACTCCATTCCACCAGCCCACCACATCTTCCCGGTCCTTCCCATCATTCCACATCCCCTCCCACCACTCCTCAAAACTCCTCCTACACAGTTCCCCCTGCAATAAGCCCACGTTAAGCTTCCAATAATTAGCATACGTTCTAACAGCTCCCTCCCATCCCAACACTGCCAACACACCCCTTTGATCGGAAAACCCAACATCAATGCAATCCACACCCTCCACTATAACATCCCCCGACACATACACGCGATCGAGTCTTGCAGCATAGCCCCTACGTATGAACGTATGTTCTATATGCCACCCACCACCCCCTACCACATCTCTGACTCCTGCTGCACCCAAAACATCACGCAAAACCCCCAACTCACACCCCGCCCCTCTCGGTTCCACATCCCTCTTCCTAATCACACAATTCCAATCCCCTGCGATAATAGTCACAACCGGCAACCCACGTAAGAAATATATCAACTCCTCTCTCACAAACTCTTCCTTAGTTCTTTTACAACTTATAGCCGGCATATAAACTCCCACTATACACACTCTGACATTCCCCCATAAACCCTCAACCCTTACCACCCTCCCACCCCTCTTCCCATACCAACAACCGAAAGGGACTGGTTACACGTATTCCTATAGCCACCCCTCCCTTGAAACTACCCGCACTACCCGCATAAACTGTAAACCCACTTAACGTCAAATCTCTCCCCAACCTATAATTATGCTCTTGCAATATACACACATCCACATTTAAACGTCTTAACGTCACCTCTACCCATTTACGTTTGACCTCCGCTCGGAGGCCATTTACATTCATCGTTAAACACCTGAAAAGAACGCAGGGGGCTTTCCTCTACTTTTCAACTTCCTCGTCACTACCGACTTTCCCTTACTAATGCTCTCTTCCTCTACTGACACTCCCAGTACTTGCCTGTCCCTCCCTCCCTCTCTACCCTTGACACTTCCCCATCCCCCTTTTGCCACCTCCACCCAGGCCTTCTTGCACACCTGTTGCTCAGGTGTTAGGACATCGTCCTCAACTAGAAAACTAGGCCTTTTCCTGGAGTCCCCTGTAGCCTCCATAGCCTCACAATCCTCTCCCCTGTGCACTTCTACACCAACCTCCTGGACCTGAAGGCAAGGCCCACTCTCTGAGACGCCCATCACACTCGTCTCACCCTCGTCCCTCCTCACATTTGATCCTGAGTCCACCACACCATGCTGTGTGTCCTCACACACAGGACTGTCCAACAACAGTGGAAAATCCTTCAAAAGTGGCTCAGACAAAACCAAGTTCAAACCTTCCGGCAGAGCCACTACCTCCGTCTCCCCTGTCTCGCCATCCTGGGTCACCTGTGACAACGTTAGTATGCACTCATCCTCCTTATCAACAATGTCACTCCATTGTCCACTTGGCACCACGCTCATATTCTCCTGTGGCGACTCATCCATAGCATCCACGACCACCACGTCATCCTTCCTCATACCATCAGCAGCGCCATGTCTCTGATGGCCCATCCGACGATCACATGCCGCCGCCACATGTCCAGGTAATCCACACAGGCGACACGTTCGAACTTGGCCTGCGTAAGTCACATAGACTTGCTGCCGGAACTCATCCATCATGACGTAAGAAGGTATCTAACGTTTGAGCGTCATTTTCAAAGAAAATGAACCTTCTGGCAGCCCGGCATAAGTCCCCTGCACCCACCGGCCCACCGTTGCTGCATGGACGTCACCAAATTTACTGAAGACGTTTCGCACATCAACATCCAACGCTTCGAACGGCACATTTCGAAACCGTATATAAGTGTTGTACCGGGACATATCTCAAAGCCGTACCTCTAATCCCGTGTTGTCGACAATCCTCTTCTCCTGATACGTTTCAACCACTCGCTCATATGCGCTGGCCACTGCAAACTTGACAAAAATCCTCGACGAACCTTGAGAGATATAACAAATAATTCTTCATTGGATATCCCTAAAGAATCCCTCAAAACAGCTGGGAGGAGAACATCTGCGTTGCTTGGGTAAATCGCGCCCTGCAACACTTCAATACAGACAGTATTGACACGTCGTCTGTAGCGCTCCACCATGTTGATGAAAACTACCAGTTCTCAACTCCACCGCTAGGGACCAAAAACAAGCACACCGGCACTCCGCAAAGGCTGGGCAGCGAATTCAATTGAAGTAGTCAGCAACATCACTGTGGTCCTCACATAAAAAACACGTTTCCAAAATCAGCATTGCATCACCTAAGTGTGGGATGAGGGAAATGTGGGGTGAATGAAGTGCGGAATGAAGGAAGCATGAGACGGATGAAGTGTGGAATGAATATTGTGGAGTGAATGAAGTGTGGAATGAATGCTGTGAAGTGAATGAAGTGTGGGATAAATGAAGTGTGGGATAAATGAAGTGTGGGATGAATGAAGTGTGGAATGAATGAAGTGTGGGATAAATGAAGTGTGGGATGAATGAAGTGTGGAATGAATGAAGTGTGGGATGAATGACGAATGGGATGAATGAAGTGTGGAATGAATGAAGTGTGGGATGAATGAAGTTTGGGATGAATGAAGTGTGGGATGAATGATGTGTGGGATGAATGAAGTGTGGGATGAATGAAGTGTGGGATGAATGAAGTGGGGGATGAATGATGTGTGGGATGAATGAAGTGTGGGATGAATGAAGTGGGGGATGAATGAAGTGTGGTATGTATGAAGTATGGGATGAATGAAGTGGGGGATGAATGAAGTGTGGTATGAATGAAGTGTGGTATGAATGAAGTGGGGATGAATGAAGTGTGGGATGAATGAATAGGGGGATGGATGAAGTGTGGGATGAATGAAGTGTGAGATGTATGATGTGTGGGATGAATGAAGTGTGGGATGAATGAAGTGGGGGATGAATGAAGTGGGGGATGAATGAAGTGGGGGATGAATGAAGTGTGGGATGTATGAAGTGTGGGATGAATGAAGTGTGGGATGAATGAAGTGGGGGATGAATGAAGTGTGGAATGAATGAAGTGTGGGATGAATGAAGTGTGGGATGAATGAAGTGTGGGATGAATGAAGTGTGGGATGAATGAAGTGGGGGATGAATGAAGTGTGGTATGTATGAAGTGTGGGATGAAGTGGGGGATGAATGAAGTGTGGGATGAATGATCAGTAAAATAGGTAACTGGGTGTTAGTCGACTGGTGTGGGTCGCATCCTGGGACAAAACTGACCTAATTTGCCTGAAATGCTCAGCATAACAAGCGACTTTCTATATAGTAGTATGTCATTGATGTCAGCTAGGACTGTATACCTTGTACATGTACTTGTAGAAATAAAGATATTATTATTAATATTATTATTAAGTACTAGGTTGGAACGCCATACAGGTCGAATCAGATTATAGATGATTGTTACATATACACCCATGAAGCTGTGCACCAGTAAGGGAATACTGATACTTTATTACAATTGAACGAGCGACTCGTCAGCAACGCTGTAGAGATAGTCTGGACAAATTCTAACATGCGCAAGTGGCATAACCAGCCAGCACTGTACAAAGCACTAACTTGTAGCAATACGCTCAGCAACAAAGGAATTATAACAGTAGCAAGAAAAAAATTAAGCATGTTTGCAGTGCAATAATGTAAGCAAGCTAGTATCACAGAGACAGTGCAGAGAACAATGCCTTCAGGACAGATATCCTATATTATGATCACAGGTGATGTCGAGCGGCTTGTATGCACATGTTTGTGAGTCAGCAAAATAGTCATCAGTATAGAGACAAAGCAAAAGACAACAGAGAATAACTTCTTAATCCATATATTTCATCATCAAATATATATATTAATATTAATTTACACTATATACAGCGAGTATTTACGACAAGGAATTTGCCAGCAAGAGACACAGTGAGAACCGTTGTCGACCAGATTAAGAATCGTTGTCGACCAGATTAAGAATCGTTGTCGACCAGTTTAAGAATCGTTGTCGACCAGATTAAAAGAAAGATTGTTTATTCTGCTCCACGAGTTGAAGACGTCACTTCACAGAGCTGGCGAGCTTTCACGTGATTGGCTGATGTAGCAACCAGACTTAGGCTTGTTTACAAGTACTTGTGGCAGTTTGGCCGACACACACACATGATTATTAAATCAAATGTAAAGTATGTGGCCAACACTATGTGCTTAATTGTCCACTAATTGACGAATATAGAGATAGACAGTGTAATAAACCTTTGTGTTATGTCAACATATCTTATTAATGAAAATAAGATAACAGATATATTAAGCAAATTTCCTAAATTTACAAGCAACAGATAAACGAACAGTAGACATAAATCCAGATGTATTCCTGTAAATCCTTTTTGGGCCTAGTGCCTAGGTTCTTGCGCTACCGTCCACAGGATGGATATGGAGTGCACAATAAACTAGCCACTACCGTCCACGGGATGGATATGGAGTGCACAATAAACTAGCCACTTCGGTGGCAAAATCATCAGTCTCAGTCTCACTCTAGTAAGCTATTTTAGGTACAGGTACATATAAGTACAACTACATAGTTTAACATACGTGTAAATTACTTAAGGTAACCCAAAAAAAAAGTCAGACCAAATGACCTATCTCTTTGTCTCTGTCTCTGTCTCTATCTGTCTCTCTGTCTCTCTCTGTCTCTGTCTCTGTCTCTCTCTCTCTCTCTCTCTCTCTCTCTCTCTCTCTCTCTCTCTCGCTCTCTCTGTTATTCGCTGTCTACCGCACACAGCTGTCTATGTCCTTGTAGGGAAGTCTTGTGTTCACTGGTGCCTGGCCGTCTACTGTAAACAATCCTGCCTCCCACCTCCTTCACACACAATCCTCAAGTAATAGAAACTCCAGCTCTGCTGGAGCGACACCTTGAAGCTCCCGTAGCTGACGAACTTTTAATCAATTAATGGAATACTTGACGCTATTCTAATTGCCCTACCGAAGTCTCTCAGCTCTAACTGACTCATCTCAGCTGTATGTAACCCATCCTGCTTGATGGAATATGACAGGGAAATAGCTAACTTTTGTTCCCTTGAAGTAACTCTCATATAGAATAGGGTGGGAGCACACTGCTGATATATCCAGTATTAATAAAAAAAACATTCTTCTCGTCATCATTTCAAGATTTGTTCATAATACGATGTCCAGAATGGTAATGTTGACGATGTTACTCCAGTCTTGCTGCAAGAAAACCAGTTGCCGTAGCTACTGAGTCTATAATGGAGTGTTTGACGATATCTTCATCTCTCTACTGATGTCTCATAACTCAGGATCGCAAATTTCATAAATTCGTGTATAAAGCTTTATTCTGTATGATGGAGTATGACAGGAAAACCATCCAACGTGATGGAGTATGACAGGAAAATCCTCCTGCGTGATGGAGTATGACATAAAAATCATCCTGCGTGATGGAGTATGACAGGAAAACCATCCTGGAGTAACACAGATGAATCCTGCATGGTTCAAGGGAATGGATTTCAGTGCTGTAGATAAATGGTTCAGAGAACCGATAGGTTGATCAATTAGACACATATACAACACTTGAGTATCTTTAGTGAGGAAACATCTCTCCACACAGTGGCTTCATCAGTCCATACAAAGGAGAATAGTGAAGAACAGAAGGAGTTTGAGGTAATCAGTCCCTCAACCTGGAGTCGATGTAATTAGTACAGGGAATTCTTCACTTGCCTAACCTTCAGACATGACCTACTTCCACATTTAGATCTGTCAAGTGTGACACCACATACGACTGCTTCACCTCACCTGTCTACAGTATATATGTCACTTCTTCACACATATGCTGTCTTCTTTGCAAGATTGATGTTCTGATTACATCTACTCAAGACTGAGAGACTGATTACCTCAAACTCCTTCTGTTGTTCACCATTCTCCCCTCAAGGGAGGTTCCTTGATGCTGATGAAGGGCTCTTGATCTAGGGAATTGGATCTGTGCTCCGGTTCCCTGAATTAAGCCTGAATACCTTCCATCCTCCCACACATGCGCTGTACAATCCTACGGGTAATATAATAATAATCTTCACCATTCTGCTTTGTATGGACTGATGAAGCCACTGTGGGGCGAAACGTTTCCTCAGAAAAGATACGCAAGTGTCTAATTTATCGATTTCAGTGCTGCTGGTGCAATGATCTGGATTCGGGTTAATGGAATTTACCTATTTTTTTCCTATATAATTAATACGACTGTCTGTCTAGACCCTTATAGATTTAGCGCTTCCCAGGGAACATAATAATACTGTACAAGAAGTTAAGAATTCCTTAATAGAAATTAGTGACACATGGAAAAAATCTTGCTGTTTAGTGGTTAATATAATAATAATAATAATAATAATAATAATAATAATAATAATAATAATAATAATAATAATAATAATAATAATAATAATAATAATAATAATAATAACAATAATAATAATAATAATAATAATAATAATAATAATAATAATAATAATAATAATGCGAAGAACCTTTACCAGGAAATTTTTAAATAGAAGAAAAACTTGATTAGAGAAGAGACAATAGGTATATTGAATGAAATGAAGCACTGTAAAAACTTCATGTAAATTATATTGGAGGTCAGGATAGGGTAAAGATGCCCTCACTCTCTCGGTGAAGACACTCACAACAATACAAAAGTTCTTTGACATAAAAACGCTCTCGCGTCAGGGCAAGGGAAAGGGCAGTAAGATTTTTTCAATTAAACAAACTTAAGTATGTGAGCAGAGGGCTTCTACCACACTCCACATGTATATATACATTTTATATATATATATATATATATATATATATATATATATATATATATATATATATATATATATATATATATTACCCACAGTAGTAAGAGAGCGTATGTTTATTATGTTGAGTAAATTGTAAATTTAAACTTCTGGAAAGTGGGAGTGTGTTGCCTGGAACCTGGAACATGAATGTGTGTTGCCTGGAACCTGGAACATGAATGTGTGTTGCCTGGATCCTGGAACATGAATGAGTGTTCATTCTAATTGTAATTTTTTTATGTAATTCTTACTTTGAGATGATTTTCTCTCGTAGATCAAAAGTCACAGGTAACAGAAGTGTGGAGAAAAATTACCCAGAGCGAAAGTTGCTTAAGCGTCAGTGGCTGATGAGGACGTCTGGCTGATGAGGACGTCTGGCTGATGAGGACGTCTGGCTGATGAGGACGTCTGGCTGATGAGGACGTCTGGCTGATGAGGACGTCTGGCTGATGAGGACGTCTGGCTGATTCAGAGGATTTGCGTAAGATGGTGAGTTTTTTTCATGCGTGCGAAGAAGGTCGCTGACAACACAAGAAGACAATGAGAGGCTCCTGTGTTTGAGATGAACAAACAGTCTCGTCGTAATGTTTACCCCAGTCGAGCCAAGCTGTAACATGTAAATGAGCTTAGATGTCTGGAAGTCGAGGTTTTTATTAAAGCAAATTCGGACACAACGGCATTAGGCTGAAACCATATTATATAATAGTCAATCAGTGGGAAGAAATGGTTTCATTGTTATATTCCATAACTCCCGAAATGCTGAAACATACTAGTCACTTTCTTTGTGATTAACAGTAATTTATTACAAGCAAACTACAGTTTCTATAACTTGACTCACGAAATCGTAATGACATGATTGCTAAACTTCCTATGGTATAGATATATACCTAGTTGGATGAATCTTATTGAAGCTAGCTGGCCCAGTGGCTTACGCGACGGTCTGGAGTTTTGAGACTCTCTGATCGCGGGTTCGAACCCCACCCAAAGTATGGTCTTTTTTTACACTTTGTATTCTACACAAAGAAATAACAAAAAATATTTTCATTTTCATTCTGATGGGGTTCAAAGAATGTGTTTAAATCTACCAGTCAGCGCTGGGAGACTTCAGTGGAACAATGTCAGTGTCGTCAAGTATTCCAGTTAGGGTATACCAGCTACGGCAGCCTCAGAGATTTCGTTCCAGCAGAGCTGGAGTTACTACCACTTGGAAAATACCAACTCTCAGGATAGCCTATTCCATACACAGCAGGAAGGAAATTTTTGAAGATATTTCCATGAACCCAGAGCAAGGACAAAATAAATTATGGTTGGTAGGTAAGATACAGGCAACAAACAGTTATGCAACTTTATTTTGAAACGTTTCGCCAACTGTGTTGGCAAAACGTTTCAGAATAGGCTGTCTATGCAGACAGTACAGGCTGTCTACATTTGCTCGGCCGCACACCACCATGGATGTCCCCGACCATGACTGGCTGTAAAAAAAACTCCGTCTCTCTCTCGCAGGAACAGGGCACAGAACACAAAATAAACATATATATATATATATATATATATATATATATATATATATATATATATATATATATATATATATATATATATATATATATATATATGTGTGTGTGTGTGTGTGGACATGTAAAAAAAAAACTTCCTACAGAGAGAGAAGAAAAAAAGGTGTGCTTCGTGGTCTAAAGCAGTGAGCGTTGATGGGCATCACTGCACGCCTCCCTGCGTCTGGACAGATACTGCAACACAGGAGACATCTCTGTGGCTGAGCTGTCACGTAACAGGGTACGGTCTCCTCTGGAGCGGTGAAGCAGACATCATAGTTGTTGCAGGGTTCACTCAACCTGGGGCACAACCTGCTGGTGTCCTCGAGTGAGGCGTCGTCAGTACTTCCAACTGGGCAGGACTTCTTCAGGTAAGCAACTCAGGAGGACATCTCTCGACTGGTACTGTCACTGGGGCTGTCACTGCCGGCGAGAGTGGAGCGAGTCGTGGCAGAGACGACTCGGCAAAACATCTGGAAGTCGTAGCATCATACACCATACTGGAGTGAGCGGGCTAGCAGTCAAAGTGACATCATCTTTGTGCAGGAGCTCACTGAAGCAGTGACACGAGGCTGACACAGCGCCTGCCAACAAGGCTAAAGGCTAACTGCGGCTTGATGAGTGTCATTCTCTCGACAGTTGGAGTTACAGCAGAGGTTACTCTAAGCGTCCTCAGACTGGTTCTCTACATATAACTGCACTCTGACGGTCTGGAGGTGAAGTGGAAATGAATCTCGATGGGAATCGTAGCGGGAACGATTCAGCAGGGCATTACGAGCAGCGAACATAAAGAGCTTTCTGTACAAGGGGCTCAGACACTCATAACTGATGCCTGAACTGACTAATGTCAGCTGTCAAGCACGCGGGTCACACCGGGTGACAAGTAACATGAAGTGCTACACTGGTCTGGGCACAGAACATACTGTGGTCCACACACAGCTGTGCTCAAGACCACACAGGACACACGGAAAACTGCACACATCTACTGCACATGCAGTTCAACATGGCTTACTAGCAAATGACGCTTTTCTGTGCAAAAATCGACACTAAGCCATACAAGAAACATGTGAGAACACTGACTGAGAGGAATTAATTAACACATGTCATATATCTTCTCTCACTCTTCTCGACAACACTGAAAATAAAATGCTCACTGTGAACCTAGAACACACGTGACATCATGTGATGATGTCACGTGTGACGTTGTGAGGTGATGTCATGGGTGACATTGCGAGGTGACGTCAGCAGACGTCACAAGGTGACGTCCTGGAGTGACGTCGTGAGGGATGTCATGGGGTGATATCGCAAGGTGACATCAGGCAACATCGTGAAGTCGTGACGTCATAAGGTGACGCAGGCAGCAGCAGACCACAGCATGGCTTGGGAGGTCTGGCTTGGTAATAAACGTGGCTTCGTCACACCCCACATGGCTTCGAGTGACCTCTGGCACTCGGATACACAGCTCTGGCAAATTTACACTGAATTCACAGGAATACACAGCAGAGAGGGAGTGGGACGGTGAGTGTGAGTGGCGAGTGTGAGTGGCAGGCGTGGGTGAAACAGGTGAGGAACCCGGCCACTTCCTCCTCCCTACCCACAAACTCTGAGAGAAACACCCACACTGGGTGCTGAAATCACCACAAACTCACCTCTGACTTGCTGAATTAGCTGTGCTGAGCTGAACAACAACAGAAGAACATACAAATGCTGAAACTTATACCTCATATATCCTTATATACCCTTGTGCTCCTTGTAACTCATCTTATGACCATATAATTTGATATTGCAACACAAACTTATTGATTTAATTTGTTTAATCTTATTTATTTAAAATTATAATGAAGACAAAAGTATAAAACTATGTTACAAAAAATGTCATGTCTAAACTATGTTCAAATTTCATAGCTTAAATACTCGCCTATACTCATATTGTAAACTATTTACAAAAATTCTTACCATTTAGTTTTAAGTTAATTTTAAATCTGCCCAAAATGCCCTGCATATTAGGGGCTTTTGGCATGTACACCTCATGTAATCTCACAAACCATTGTAATTATTGTATCATGTCCAAATAAACTATTACTATTCCTATTACAAGTGACGCTGAACACGTGACTTGAGAACAGCATGGAGTTGCAGGGACGCGATTTACATTTCTCGGGGAAATTCGAAAAATTTCGGTCTGGATCTTGCCTGTACCTGTGTCCAGATGCTGAGACTTGCAGACACGACATCAGAATAACTCATTGAGAGACGGATTCTTCTTGTCTAGGCTGATGAAGTGAAGACAACTTCATACTGTTGCTTCAGTTTAGACTGTACCACACTGTCACTTGGGTTCAGATTGCACCACACTGTTACTTGGGTTCAGACTGTACCACACTGTTACTTGAGTTCAGATTGCATCACACTGCACTGCACTTCACACTGGTTCATGCTAGACAGGACCTTCACAATGGTTCATGCTGGGCAGGACCTTCACAATGGTTCATGCTGGGCAAAACCTTCACATGGTTCATGCTGGACAGGACCTTCACAATGGTTCATGCTGGGCAGGACCTTCACAATGGTTCATGCTGGGCAGGACCTTCACAATGGTTCATGCTGGGCAGGACATTCACAATGGTTCATGCTGGGCAGGACATTCACAATGGTTCATGCTGGGTAGGACCTTCAACATGGTTCATGCTGGGCAAAACCTTCACATGGTTCATGCTGGACAGGACCTTCACAATGGTTCATGTTGGGCAGGACCTTCACAATGGTTCATGCTGGGCAGGACCTTCACAATGGTTCATGCTGGGCAGGACATTCACAATGGTTCATGCTGGGCAGGACCTTCACAATGGTTCATGCTGGGTAGGACCTTCACAATGGTTCATGCTGGCAGGACCTTCACAATGGTTCAAGCTGGGCAGGACATTAACAATGGTTCATGCTGGGTAGGACCTTCACAATGGTTCATGCTGGGCAAAACCTTCACATGGTTCATGCTGGACAGGACCTTCACAATGGTTCATGCTGGGCAGGACCTTCACAATGGTTCATGCTAGACAGGACCTTCACAATGGTTCATGCTGGACAGGACCTTCACAATGGTTCATGCTGGGCAGGACCTTCACAATGGTTCATGCTAGACAGGACCTTCACAATGGTTCATGCTGGGCAGGACCTTCACAATGGTTCATGCTGGGCAAAACCTTCACATGGTTCATGCTGGACAGGACCTTCACAATTGTTCATGCTGGGCAGGACCTTCACAATGGTTCAAGCTGGGCAGGACCTTCACAATGGTTCATGCTGGGCAGGACATTCACAATGGTTCATGCTGGGCAGGACATTCACAATGGTTCATGCTGGGTAGGACCTTCACAATGGTTCATGCTGGCAGGACCTTCACACTGGTTCATGCTGGGCAGGACCTTCACAATGGTTCATGCTAGGCCGGACCTTCACAAGGGTTCATGCTGGGCAGGACCTTCACAATGGTTCATGCTGGGCACAATGGTTCATGCTAGGCAGAACCTTCACAATGGTTCATGCTAGGCAGGCACTTCACAATGGTTCATGCTAGGCAGAACCTTCACAATGGTTCATGCTAGGCAGGCACTTCACAAGGGTTCATGCTGGGTAGGACCTTCACAATGGTTCATGCTGGGCAGGACCTTCACAATGGTTCATGCTAGACAGGACCTTCACACTGGTTCATGCTGGGCAGGACCTTCACAATGGTTCATGCTGGCAGGACCTTCACACTGGTTCATGCTGGCAGGACCTTCACAAGGGTTCATGCTGGGCAAAACCTTCACAATGGTTCATGCTGTGCACAATGGTTCATGCTAGGCAGAACCTTCACAATGGTTCATGCTAGGCAGGCACTTCACAATGGTTCATGCTATGCAGGACCTTCACAATGGTTCATGCTAGGCAGGATCTTCACAATGGTTCATGCTAGGCAGGATCTTCACAATGGTTCATGCTAGGCAGGACCTTCACAATGGTTCATGCTAGGCAGGACCTTCACAATGGTTCATGCTAGGCAGGTACTTCACAATGGTTCATGCTAGGCAGGTACTTCACAATGGTTCATGCTAGGCAGGTACTTCACAATGGTTCATGCTAGGCAGGTACTTCACAATGGTTCATGCTAGGCAGGTACTTCACAATGGTTCATGCTAGGCAGGTACTTCACAATGGTTCATGCTAGGCAGGTACTTCACAATGGTTCATGCTAGGCAGGCACTTCACAATGGTTCATGCTAGGCGGGCACTTCACAATGGTTCATGCTAGGCAGGACCTTCACAATGGTTCGTTCTTGGCGGGCACTTCACAATGGTTCATGCTAGGGAGGCACTTCACAACGGGAGGTAATAAAAACTGATCTGAGAAATGGAATAGTTGCTCCAATTCCTTGGGTCAAGAGCCCTTCACCAGCCTCAAGATCATTCCCATGAAAGGTTAAAGGCAGAAACATCATCGGCTTTGATTACCAGACAGTATCAAAGACGTCTCCTACGTCTAACTGTACTGTGGAAGTTAGACGTAGGGTAGACAGTTTTAGCAGAAGACCAATCAATAGGATGACTGTGATCTCTGACATGACAGAAAAGAGCATTATTAGTGTCGGCAAGACTAACACTATTTTTGTGCTCCCTAAGTCTGTCAGAAAGAGAACGGCCAATTTCTCCAAAGTACTGAAGAGGACAGGAGGAACAGGAAATAGAGTAAGACACCAGGAGCATCTATAGAGGGAGGAGAGGTGTGAACTAGATTAGTGCGAAGTGTGTTATTTTGGCGAAAAGTAAGTTTGATGTCTAAGGAACAGAGAGAGTTGTTGAGATTAGAAAGACTGGAAATGTAGAGAAGGCAGAGGACAAGAGAGTTCTCAGGAGTAGAGAGTTTGGGAGAGAAGAAAGTCCGTTTGGCACGAGAGAAAGCAGAGTCTATGAAATGGGAAGGGTAGTCAAAACGGGAAAATGAATTACGAAGAGTGGGCTGCCCAGCCTTTGCGGAGTGCGGGTGTGCTTGTTTCTGGTCCCTAGCGGTGGAGTTGAGAACTGGTAGTTTTCATCAACATGGTGGAGCGCTACAGACGAAGTGTCAATACTGTCTGTATTGAAGTGTTGCAGGGCGCGATTTACCCAAGCAACGCAGATGTTCTCCTCCCAGCTATTTTGAGGGATTCTTTAGGGATATCCATTGAAGAATTATTTGGGATATCTCTCAACGGTTCGTCGAGGATTTTTGTCAAGTTTGCAGTGGCCAGCGCATATGAGCGAGTGGTTGACACGTATCAGGAGAAGAGGATTGTCGTCAACACAGGATTAGAGGTACGGCTTCGAGATGTGTCACGGTACTACACTTATATACGAGTCCGAAACGTGCCGTTCGAAGCGTTGGAGTTTGATGTGCGAAACGTCTTCAGTCAATTTGGTGACGTCCATGCAGCCACGGTGGGCCGGTGGGCACAGGGGACTTATGCCGGGCTGCAAGAAGGTTCATTTTCTTTGAAAATGACGCTCAAACGTCAGATACCTTCATACGTCATGATGGAGGAGTTCCGGCAGCAGGTCTATGTGACTTACGCAGGCCAAGTTCGAACGTGTCGCCTGTGTGGATTACCTGGACATGTGGCGGCGGCATGTGATCATCGGATGGGCCAACAGAGACATGGAGCTGCTGATGGTATGAGGAAGGATGAAGTGGTGGTCGTGGATGCTATGGATGAGTCGCCACGGGAGAATATGAGCATGGTGCCAAGTGGACAATGGAGTGACATTGTTGATAAGGAGGATGAGCGTGTACTAACGTTGTCACAGGTGACCCAGGATGGCGAGACAGCGGAGACGGAGGAAGTGGCTCTGCCGGAAGGTGTGAACTTGGTTTTGTCTGAGCCGCTTTTGGAGGATTTTCCACTGTTGTTGGACAGTCCTGTGTGTGAGGGCACACAGCATGGAGTGGTGGACTTAGGATCAGAGGTGAGGAGGGACGAGAGTGAGACGAGTGTGATGGGCGTCTCAGAGAGTGGGCCTTGCCTTCAGGTCCAGGAGGTTGGTGTAGAAGTGCACAGGGGAGAGGATTGTGAGACTATGGAGGCTACAGGGGACTCCAGGAAAAGGCCTAGTGGTCTAGTTGAGGACGATGTCCTAACACCTGGGAAACAGGTGTGCAAGAAGGCCTGGGTGGAGGTGGCAAAAGGGGGACGGGGGAGTGGCAAGGGTAGAGAGGGGATGAGGGACAGGAAAGCAGACAGGCAAGTACTGGGAGTGTCAGTAGAGGAAGAGAGCATTGGTAAGGGAAAGTCGGTAGTGACGAGGAAGTTGAAAAGTAGAGGAAAGCCTACTGCGTTCTTTTCAGGTGTTTAACGATGAATGTAAATGGCCTCCGAGCGGAGGTCAAACGTAAATGGGTAGAGGTGACATTAAGATGTTTAAATGTGGATGTGTGTATATTGCAAGAGCATAATTATAGGATGGGGAGAGATTTGACGTTATGGATTTACAGTTTATGCGGGTAGTGCGGGTAGTTTCAAGGGAGGGTGGCTATAGGTATACGTGTGACCAGTCCCTTTCGGTTGTTGGCTTGGGAAGAGGGGGTGGGAGGGTGGTAAGGGTTGAGGGGTTCATGGGGGAATGTCAGAGTGTGTATAGTGGGAGTTTATATGCCGGCTATAAGTTGTAGAAAAACTAAGGAAGAATTTGTGAGAGAGGAGTTGATATATTTCTTACGTGGGTTGCCGGTTGTGACTATTGTTGCAGGGGATTGGAATTGTGTGATTAGGAAGAGGGATGTGGAACCGAGAGGGGCGGGGTGTGAGTTGGGGGTTTTGCGTGATGTTTTGGGTGCGGCAGGAGTCAGAGATGTGGTAGGGGGCGGTGGGTGGCATATAGAACATACGTTCATACGTAGGGGCTATGCTGCAAGACTCGATCGTGTGTATGTGTCGAGGGATGTTATAGTGGAAGGCGTGGATTCCGTTGATGTTGGGTTTTCCGATCACAGGGGTGTGTTGGCAGTGTTGGGATGGGAGGGAGCTGTTAGAACGTATGCTAGTTATTGGAAGCTTAATGTGGGCTTATTGCAGGGGGAACAGTGTAGGAGTTTTGAGGAGTGGTGGGAGGGGATGTGGAATGATGGGAAGGACCGGGAAGATGTGGTGGGTTGGTGGAATGGAGTGGCGAAAGTGGGTATTCAGGATTTTTATAAACGTGAAGGTAGAGAGCAGGCGCGAATGCGTTATGGCCTGCAGAGGTATTTGGAGGGGCAGTTGCTGGATTGTTATGTGGGGGGGGCGGGTTACTCGCTGGAGGACATAGAGGTTTTGAGGGGCCAGTTGAAGGATATACAGAATGAGAGATTCCAGGCTATCAGAGTGAGGGCAGGTATTGAGGATGTGCTACGGGGGGACAAACCGTCTTTGACTGTCTTGCGTGTTTTTCGAAAGAGGAGGCAGGGTATGACGATGACGTCATTGAAGGTACACGAGGAGTTGGGTGGGTATATGGAGGGACAGGTACTGAGGTCGACAGAGGGTATGAGCGGGTTTGTGGATGTTTGGTTTCGGCGGTATCTAGACCGTAGGTTGGAGGAGGTGGAGGCGAAAGAGGAATTTTTGGAGGGTATACAGGTAGGGATTAGTGAGGAGGAGAGGAAAGGGATGGAGGGTAGTATAACTGAGGAGGAAGTGTGGTTCGCAGTGAAGGGATGCAGATGGGTAAAGCGCCGGGAGTCGATGGATTACCTAGTATTTTTATGTTCAACATTGGGGAGTGTTGAAGGAATGTTTGACGAAGTTTTCAATCGTTTGAAGGAAGTACGGTATATGGGGGAGGATCAGCGCACTGGAGTTGTGGTTTTAGTGCCTAAGGGGAAAGTGGTGGAAACGATTAGGGATTACAGAGCTATAACACTTTTATGTGCAGATTACAAAATCTTTGCACGGATTTTGGGTAATAGGGTTAAAAAGGTTTTTGGGATTCTATCATAGAACGTGGTCAGTATGGGATACCGGGGAGGTGTATGGGAATGGGCATGGTAGGATTAGGTCATTCATCGAGGGTCGAGAGGGGGGGTGGGTTTTAGGGCCTGATTGGGAAACGGCTTATGACAGTGTGGATAGGAATATGTTATTTGACATTCTTCGTAAGCAGGGTTTTGGGAATGAAGTAGTGGGTTGGGTGCAAATGTTGTATGAGGGGGCTTTGGTGCGGGTTCAATTGAATGGAAGGGTGGGAAACGTGGTGGACATGAAGCGGGGTTTGCGACAGGGGTGCCCTTTGTCGCAAATTCTGTTTGCATGCTTACAGGATCCTTTTTATAGGTTAGTATCGAAGGGGGTAGGGGAGGAGGGTCAGGTACCTGGTTGTGCATCTGGAATAGTGGTTCTCGTAGGTAGGTGGGAGGGGTTAGATGCTATAGGGAGGATTATAAGTGTTTTTGGGGCAGCTACAGGGATGCGGATTATCAGGGTGAAATCTAAATTGTTAGAGGTGGGGACGTGGGTGGGCGGGGACTTGGGGAAGAGGTATGGTTGGCATGTTGTTGAGTGCTTGAAAATTTGTGGGATAATTTATTGTAATGATGCGAGTAGGGCGAGGGTTGAAAATACTTCTAAGGTGGTAACGGCGACAATAGCGCGAATGAGTGGATGAAGACCGGGAGATGTGACGTTAATGCAGAGGGTTATGGTAGTGAATGTTTTACTGTATAGTAAATTGTGGCATGTGGCAAGGGTATACCCACTCGTGGGGAGAGATGTTGAATTATTACAGCGGAGAGTGTTGCGGTATATATGGGGTTTTGGTAGACATTGGCTTAATAAGGAGGTTGTCATGACACCGGTTAGTAAGGGAGGTTTGGGGTTGATACCCTTACATAGGAGGCTTATAGGAGTATATGTAAAGCAGAGATATGTGGAGGAGGGAGGGGTGGGGGTAAGCGGGTGGGAGTGGTCATGGTGAGGTACGGAGGTGGTGGAGTGGACGTACCTGAGTTTATGAGGCAATGTTGAGGGTTTTACTAGTTGTCAGAGAGCCAGGGTTTTCGGGGGGGTTTGACAAGCTTGGGGGAGGCGGGGTATAGTGCAAGGGTAGCAGAGTACCCAAAGATAATTGGCGGGCGACTTGGGAGGTTTCGGAAGTTGAGGCTGAGGGCGAGGGTTAGGAGACGGTTTTCGATTCACATGGAATCTTGGCTCTAAAGCGCAATTGTTTTTAATGGGTTTAGCGAGTGAGGGTACTTGTTTGAGATGTGGGCTTTTGGATACGTCGTACCATGCGGTGTATTTTGTGAAGATTTAGGCGGGTACGGGAATGGTTTGGACGGGTCATGAGGAGTGTAGGTGGGTGTGGGTTGATGTTAGGGGCTTTAAGCCTGGATATTGTTGGGTTTGAGGAAAATGTACGTAGAAGTTTAATGTACCTGGTGGTTGATTTCATATATGTGTCGTGGGGTATGCGCGAGGTAGTGGGTGGGGGCGGGTCGTGCCTTGGCGGCACATTTTTACAGGACGAAATGTAGGAATCAGGGTTTGTATGGGAGAACTTGGGTTGAAGCTTTCAGAGGGTTATAGAACGATGACGGTGGTGTCCCTTTTAAGGTTTTGGGGATGACGAGGAACCATTTGGAGGGGACTGGTCGAGTGGGGGGAGGTTGGGTATATCCGGAAGGGGTTGACTAGGTTAGTATGGTTGATTGATGTGTGGTTGGTTAGGCGGGGTATACAGGGTTGAAGCTAGGATGGGTTGGGACGGGGTGGTATCGTGGGTGTCCGATTTTTGGACGTTTCGGGGATGGGGTTGTAGGTAAATGTTCAGGTGTGGCTAATGTAATTCATATTTTTAAAGCAGGGGACAAGTCACTACCGTCAAACTACCGCCCAATAAGCCTGACCTCAATTGTAGGCAAATTACTAGAGTCAATTATAGCTGATATTATTAGAAGCCATCTAGATAACCATAATTTGATTAATGATACCCAGCATGGATTCACGAGGGGCCGTTCCTGCCTATCTAATTTATTAACCTTCTTCAGTAAAGCTTTTGAGGCTGTTGATCACGATAAAGAATTCGATATTGTTTATTTAGACTTTAGTAAGGCTTTTGATAGAGTACCGCACCAGAGACTGTTAAAGAAAGTGGCAGCTCATGGCATTGGGGGAAAAGTGCTGTCATGGATCGAGTCATGGCTCACCAATAGGAAGCAGAGAGTGTGCATAAATGGGGTTAAATCCGAATGGGGATGAACAAGTGGTGTTCCACAGGGATCAGTCTTAGCCCATTGTTATTTATAATATATATCAATGACCTTGATGAGGGAATTACTAGTGATATGAGCAAATTCGCCGACGACACGAAGATAGGTAGGATAATTGATTCAAACATAGATGTCATAGAACTTCAGGAAGATTTAGACAAACTTAATTCGTGGTCAGAAAAGTGGCAGATGCAGTTCAATGTAGATAAATGCAAGGTTCTGAAGCTCGGGAGTGTCCATAACCCAAGCACTTATAAGTTAAATAACGTAGAACTTAGCCATACAGATTGCGAGAAGGACTTGGGGGTGATGGTGCGCAACCTTAAACCAAAACAGCAATGCCTAAGCGTACGTAATAAGGCAAAATAGATTGGGGGGATTTATATCAAGAAGTGTTACAAAGAAGTCCAGATTTTATTACAGCTTTATACATCATTAGAAGGCCCCCACCAGATTACGCAGTCAGTTCTGGTCTCCATATTACAGAATGGACTAAATTGTTAGAAAACATTAGGGAGAATGACTAAATTAATACATGGGGTTTTGAAATCTTCCTTACGAAGAAAGATTGAAGCCCCTTTTAAAAAACATTCACTTGTAAGACGTAGAATGAGGAGACATATCGAGGATCCGGGAAAAAAAGATTAAAAAAGGGATAAAAAAAAAGGTTTGAGGATATCCCCAAGAGAAAACCCCCAAAAGGATTCAATTTGATTTTTAAATTTTGAAAAAAAAAGGGAAAAATATTTTTGGAAATAGGGTAGTTGAGAGGGAACATCTGCCTAGTGGGGTTTTTAAAACGCCCTTTTGGGGGAGTTTCAAATTTGGGTTTGGGGTAAATTCAGAGTGAGAGGGGTTGGGGGAGGGGGGCTGCGCATGGGGGGGAAAAGGGTCAAAGCTTTTTTTTTTTGGGGAGTTTTTAAAATTTGGGGGTTTAGCAAAATTTTTGTTAGTGGGGGGAATGTAAAAGGGCCTGCCTAGTTAAAAAGGGGGCCCGCTGCAGTGTTCCTCCCTTTGTTTTTTTGTTCTTATTTGTGTGTTGATAGACTTGGGTGATTTTGGGTTTGGGGGGGGGTCTAGGGTCATGGAGCAGGGGGTTTTTTCCCCTAGGATGTAGTATTAATCAAAAAGTTAAGTGTGGGTTTAAGAACAAAGAACATAAGAAAGGAGGAACATCAGCAGGCCTTTTGGCCCATATAGGCATCCTTCAAATCCGTCCCATAACAGAAATTTGCTAAACCCCAAATTTTTCAATGCTACCCGGAAAAAGCTTTGACAATTTTACCCACCATGCGCGAGTCCCACCCAAACCCAACCCCTCTCACCATGAATTTTCCAACCTAAATTTGAAACACCCGGGTCCTAGCTTAAAACCCTACAGGAGACTTTCCACTCATAACCCCCTATTTTTCGGTGGTGATGTGCTGGCTTTTTTTGATTTATGTGGTGGGTTTTTGGGGGTTTTGAGGTATTAGGTGTTAGAAAACGGGACAGGTGCTTTTGGGAAGTTGCCCCCGGATCTGGGAAAACCCCTGTAGGAAAAGTTATGTTTTGCTATGTTTGTTTTTGTTTAAGTTTTTACATAAGAACTAAGAACATAAGAAAGGGGGGGAACACTGCAGCAGGCCTGTTGGCCCATTCTAGGCAGGTCCTTCACATTCCATCCCACCAACAGAATATTTGTTCAACCTAATTTTCAATGCTACCCAAAAATAAGCTTTGATAATTTTATTTACTCATGTGCAATTCCCACTAAATCCAACCCTTTCACTCATGAATTTATCCACCCAAATTTAAACTACCCAAGGTCCTTGCTTCAATAACCCTACTAGGCAGACTGTTCCATTCATCAACTACCCTATTTCCAAACCAATACTTTCCTATATCCTTCTAAATCTAAACTTATCTAACTGAATCCATTATTGCGGGTTCTCTTTGAGATACTCCTCAAGACCTTATTTATATCCCCTTGTTAATACTCCATTTTCCACTTGTATAATTTCGATCATGTCTCCTCATTAGTATTGTATTCTGTATGTGTTCTATCTTTTGTTTGAATTATACAGGAGCAGCTTCTGCATTTTTTTTGGGTTTTTCTAGTGTTTGTATATGTATGCAACACAAATGTGTTTTGTGTGGTCTAGAACTTTAACTAACATTTTTAACCTATCTCAAACAGGTGTGTGTCTGATACGTAGAAGATGGCTAATGTAATTCTATTTTTAAAGCAGGGGGACAAGTCGTTACCATCAAATTACCGCCCAATAAGTCTAACTTCTCAATTGTAGGCAAATTATTAGAGTCGATTATAGCTGATAAATAAACATACAGCTTTTCATCTCGATAGGCATAATTTGATTAATGATACTCAACATGGATTCACCAGGGGCCGTTCCTGCCTAACTAATTTATTAACTTTTTCAGTAAGGCTTTTTTGAGGCAGTTGATCATGATAAAGAATTCGATATTGTTTATTTGGATTTTAGTAAGGCTTTTGATAGAGTACCACATCAGAGACTGTTAAAGAAAGTGGCTGCTCACGGCATTGAGGAAAAGTGTTTTCATGGATCGAGTCATGGCTCACCAATAGGAAGCAGAGGGTGTGCATTAATGGGGTTAAATCTGGAGTGGGGATCTGTAACAAGTGGCGTTCCACAGGGATCGGTTTTGGGCCCGTTGTTGTTTATAATATATATAAATGACCTTGACGAGGGAATTACTAGTGATATGAGCAAATTCGCTGATGACACGTGAAGATAGGTAGGATAATCGATTCAGACGTAGATGTCACGGAACCAGGAGGATGGGCCAACAGGCCTGCTGCAGTGTTCCTCCTTTCTTATGTTCTTGAGTTAATAGAATCTTCAAAGCTTATTTCTGGGTAGAATTGAAAATTAGGTTTGGCAATTATTCTGTTAGTGGGATGGATTGTGGAAGGACCTGCCTAGTAAGGGCCAAGAGGCCTGCTGCAGTGTCTCTCCTCCTTTCTATGTTCTTATGTTCTTATTATCCGGTGTGGGAATGTGACGCTGTGTTGTAGACAGTGTTGTCTACGGTAGTGATGGCTTGATGTTAATGTATTTCTGGCTTAAGATGATGTTGTGGTGTGACCCTTGTTTCGGGGGTCATTGTTTTTGTGTGTTATTGTGCAACACCTGTTTTATAGGCAGAAAAGTTTAAGGTTTTATTTTATTTCATGCCTATGTACTGCGTTTTTGTCGTAGGGAAGAAGTAAAATATGTAACCAGCGGTTAAATTGTGGTGTTTTTTGAGACAATGTATGTTCAGTTTCATTGACATGTGTTATATACATAGAAAACTCAGCTAGGATTGGGTAGTAGGATGGACATTTTTTGTTTGTGCTTTTGGCAATGTCTCTTATTATAGGATATATAGACTGATGTGTTTATTCCTGTTCTGTTTGCTTGTTTTTGTTTATATGAGCCTGATTTATTTTTTGGGCATTTATTGGATTGTTATGTATATATGTGTTTTTAATAAAATATAAAAAAAGATTAGTGCGAAGAGTGTTAGTCTGGCGAAAAGTAAGTTTGATGTTCAAGGAACAGAGAGTTGTTGAGATTAGAAAGACTGGAAATGTAGAGAAGGCAGAGGACAAGAGAGTTCTCAGGAGTAGAGAGTTTGGGAGAGAAGAAAGTCCGTTTGGCACGAGAGAAAGCAGAGTCTATGAAATGGGAAGGGTAATTAAAACGGGAAAATGAATTGATGAAGAGTGGAAATTTCTGCTTCAAGGAACTGAGGATCACAAATTCCTGGAGAGCACGGAGAAAGCGAGGAGATAAGAACACTTTTCTTGACAGAGGAGGCATGATAAGAAAAGTAGTGAATGTACATGCTACCGTGTACATGCTTTGCGGTACACGGAAAAGGCAAAACCTGTAACTGAGCGGTGGACATTAACATCAAGGAAAGGAAGCAAAGAATTAGATTCCCAATCAGCTTTAAACTTAATGGAAGGGGCAAGATTATTAAGAGCATCAAGAAATGGTTGGAAGAGACTTGAGTCATGAGGCCAAAGAGCAAAGATGTCATCTTACATAGCGGAGCCAGAGGAAGGACGTACATCAATAGTGGGAAGAAGAACAGTCTCGAAGTATTCCATGTAAAGATTAGCAAGAACAGGAGATAGAGGGAGAGCCCATAGCGACACCGAAGGTTTGAGAAAAATATTTACCTTGGAAGGAAAGAAATTAGAGTCCACACAAAGGCAAGTGGGATAAGATCAAGAAAGACATCAGTAGGTACAGGAAGATAAAGTAACCCTTCATTGGCCTCTCTGAGAACATCGTCAAGAGGGACATTAGTGAAGAGGATTTCCAACGTTACGACTAAGCATCTTACAGGTCGGAAGGAGAGCGAACCAGTTCGATGAAGTCTTGAGAGGGACGAAGGTGGGCAGGAGGAAAAGTACCAAGAAAGGGAGGAGGGTTTTGGCTAGCCAAGAAGCAAGAGAATAAGACAGAACCTCGAGAGGATATGATGGGACGCAGAGGAATATCAGGTTTGTGAGTTTTGGGAAGACCATAGAAATAGGGCAGAGAGGGACAGATGACACGAAAACGTTGAACAAGGTCAAAGTCAGGAGGACAGAGGGTCGGAGAGAGTTATTAGCTTTTCTGCTGAAAGTTCTCTTGAGATCAAGAGGGTTGGAAACGAGAGGAGGTAGGTACGTGAGTCAGAGAGCAAGACATCGGTTTACGGAGGTAATCCTCACGATCAAGGATAACTACCGAATTACCTTGTCAGAAGAGAGGATGACAATGTTAGCGTTGGATTTAAGAGCAGAAAGGGTGTTGATAGCGGTGCGGAAGGTGGTAATTTAGAAAATAGACTATCAAGAGCAGAAGGAGAGCGCCACGAAAAGTGGACAAGTCAGGAAGATTACGAGAGGGAGACTGACGAAAAGAATCAAAAGAGTTAATCATGTCAATAACAGCACGACACGAGGAGTAGGTGAAGTGGGCAAAGGAAAGACCAAAACCAAAAACAGTCGAAGCTCATGTTGGGAGAGTGTGACAGAAGACAGATTAGTAACAGTCGGTAAGGAGAATTTAGACAAAGAACTATCTGAGATGAGACGTTGAAGTTGTCTTGTAGTTTAGAAGAATAAATTTGTGAGTTCAGGCGAGCAGTGTCAAAAACAATGGTAGTGAGAAGGTTACAGAGATCTTGTGAAGAGAAGCAAAGAGAGCATGTTGACGCTGACGGAGAGTAAAGAAGGCATCTTCAACCTGAGACTTAGTAGAAATAATCAGCTGTTGGAGTAGGAGACGGGCATGCTCAGGAAAGGGAGTGCCCAGTGGGTTGGGTTTCAGGAAATGGGAGAAGGAAGTAGGCAAAACTTGATTCAGCAAGACAGTCACGTAGAAAGCGAAGTTGATTCTTAGTCTTTGACTGACTCCACTACTACTAATATTACCTCTACCACTACTTTTCTTCCTTTCCTACTACCTCTCCTGTCCCGTCCCTGTCTGCTGGCCTATATATACTCCCTCCTTCTCCTTTTGTCAGTATGACTTTGGAAATGGTCCAAGTCGGACCGAAAACGTCGTGGTAAGCTCCTCTCTTCTGTGTGCGGGTTATTTATGTAATGTAAGTCTTCACTGATGATAGTGAGCGAGAAAGACAATCTCAGGTTCTCTAATACACACTCAGCGTAAGTCTTCTTGCATCGCTGATGCTAAATTCTTAGCCTACCCGTTTTTTTCAGAGGACTATCTGAGATTCTGTGATGATAAGAGAGGAGGACCCACTTTTGTGCCCTTGCACAAGGCCTTATCAACGTTTCTGGTAGTGGTTGGGGTAGTTGTAGTAGTGGGGGCAGCGGAGGTTGTGGTGGTGGTTGTAGTTGTGGTGATGGTGGTTGTAGTTGTGGTGGTGGTGGTGGTTAATACGAACCCAAGTACGTACTTGGCCAAGGACCTTCAGTACCCGGTCGTGCTATGAGCCAGGCAAAGAACAATAAAAAATGAGGAGTAACGAATACACAGAATAGCTTTAGTTTAACGTACATTCAGTACACCAGAGCATATGTACATTTAAATACATCTATGTACAGAGATCCTAGACAAGATGGTGAATAAAGTTTTGAAGAGTGAAATGAGAACACTTTCGTACACCAGCGATAATACACCCACACAAGATTAGATTTAGATTTTGCCACCGGCGGCTAGGTCATTGTACACCCATGATCCATCCTGTGGACGGTAGTGCAAGAACATATGGATACACAAAAGACCTAGGAACTAGGCCCCAAAAGGGTTAACGGAAGTACATTTGGATTTATATCTACAATTCACTTATATGTTATAAGCAAATTTAGGAAATTTGCTTAGTATATCTGGTATTTTATTTTTATTAATAAGATATCTTGACATGTCACATAGGTTAATATACTGTCTATCTCTGTATTCCTCAATAAATGGACAATTACACATAGTGTTCAAGACAGTGACCATATGCCTGATCACATAATTTGCATTTAGTTTGATCATCATCTGTGCTCCCAAACTGCCAGAAGTACTTCTTGTAGCCAAGCCTAAGCCTGGCCACTAAGCAACATCAGTCAGTCTGTTCACATTGCAAGTTGCTCCATAAAACATGCTTATCTACGTTCATGTTATCATAATGGGTTTATAGATCCCTCAGGCTTCTAATTAATTGCATTATTATAACATTCATTTTCATTATTTACTTCTTAATATTATTCCTAATGCTAGACACAGATATACAAAAGTTATATTCTATATTCTCCTTCAGGGTACTTTTCTTGGCTAACATGTCAACTTTATCATGAAGGAGTAATCCAATGTGTGATGGGATCCATAGCAATTGTACATTAATTGACTACAGTGTTAACCATGCAGAGGCGCGAGAGTCTGGCGATCTGAGGTGTTCCTGAAGCAAAGTAACCATCTCAGGCCACCAACCCTCTTCTGAAGCGTCAGCTGGGCTGCAGCAGCCAGTCAACCACACCATGCTAGGATAGGCGACTCATCCTAGAAGACAGTTGGCTGCAGCATCTAGTTATCCACACCATGCTAGGATAGTCGACTCATCCTAGAAGACAGTTGGCTGCAGCATCTAGTTATCCACACCATGCTAGGATAGTCGACTCATCCTAGAAGGGGCAGTTGGCTGCAGCATCTAGTTATCCATACCATGCTAGGATAATCGACTCATCCTAGAAGGCAGTTGGCTGCAGCATCTAGTTATCCATACCATGCTAGGATAGTCGACTCATCCAGAAGACAGTTGGCCGCAGCATCTAGTTATCCACACCATGCCAGGGATAATCGACTCATCCTAGAAGGCAGTTGGCTGGCATCTAGTTATCCATACTCATGCTAGTATAATCGACTCATCCTAGAAGGCTATGACTAACCATGCTTGTAGCTGGCTAAGATGACATGCAGAACGGTGGTTTTTGTATAACATGCAACGAATACGAGATACTGCCCATTATAGATGCGAATGATCTGCACCTACCATAACACCCACCTGTCACTACATGCATTCCACAGTGGTGAAGGGTGAGGTTAGATAGCGTTCGTCAGGAAGCAGGGACAAGTGTTTCCTGACGCGGGTTTGAGTCATATGATGATGGGTGAGTATTGTGATCAAGGCACTATGGCACTGCCTTACTTACAGCTGGTAGGTCAGCTAACATAACCAAGCAGTACTTTGTAATATTTGTATAACTGGCTTGTGAAGACTGATACCTTGACAAATAAGACACTTGGAGCAGTATTCTTCTGGGTATATTTATTCTGAAAACGTTTCGCCAGCCAGAGGCTTCTTCAGTCCAATGCAGAGAAACGGTGGAAGATGAGGAGTGTGAGGTGATCAGTCCCCTCAGTCTGAGTCGATGTGGATCAGTCCATGAAGATTGGAGTGGGCTAATCAAATAAACTTTGGAAACAGAGAAGTGAACAGTTTACTGATGCAGAAATTCTGACACTAACGAGGCTAATCTAGGCTCAACTTTCCCTGATTTAAATATCACATCCTAGGCCCAAAGACCTAAAACCCAGTGATCCAGGGACACCACAATCACCTCTGTGGCAATTCAGGAAATCCGGTTAAATGAGCGCCCATCAACCACCCATAGCTCTTGTTGGTATAGCACTCAGCTCATACATTGAGTATCCGTGGTTCGATCCCTGGTACGGGTGGAAACATTGGGCGTGTTTCCTTAAAGATACCTGCTGTCCCTGTTCACCTAGCAGTAAGTAGGTGTCTAGGTGTCAGCCGACTGGTGTGGGTCGCATCCTGGGGGGACCAAATTAAGCCAAGTTGCCCGAAATGTTCTGCGTAACCAGGGGCTTCTACGTAATATGTCACTGATGTTATGGTCTGTATAAGTTGCATCATGTACTTGTAGAAATAAAGATTATTATTCTTATTCTTATTCTTATTATTATTATTATTATTATTATTATTATTATTATTATTATTATTATTATTATTATTTTCAACACGCTGGTCGTCTCTTACCGAGGCAGGGTGACTCCCCCAAGAAAGAAAACACTTTCACCATCATTCACACATAATCACAGCCTTTGCAGAGGCGCACAGATACAAATAGTTTAGATTTCACTTAAATAGCCCCTCCTTTTAAGTGCAGGCATTGTATTTATCACCACCAAGACTCAAGTCCAGCTAACCTGTTTCCTGAACCTTCACAAATATTACTCTGTCCACATTCCAACAGCTCGTCAGGTCCCAAAACCATTCGTCTCCATTCACTCCTATCTAACACGCTCACACATGCCTGCTGCATGTCCAAGCCCCTTGCACACAAAAAACCCTTTACCCCCTCCCACCAACCTTTCTAGGACGGTCCCCAACCCCCTTCTCCCCTCCACTACAGATTTATGCACCCTCAAAGTCATCCTATTTTGCTCCATCCTCTCTTAAATGACCAAAATGCCTCAACAACCTCTGCTCAGCCCTTTGAATAATACTTTTAGTAACTCCACACTCCCTCCTAATTTCCACACTATGAATTTTCTGCATAATATTTATGCCACACTCTCCTTAGACACGACAGCCACTGCCTCCAGCTTCCTTCTCGCTGCTTCACACCCATATAAGAGTGTTGGTACCCACTATACTCTCATACATTCCCTTTGCCTCCATAGATGTAATCTGTCTCTTCCACAATACCAATGCACCACCCACCTCTCTTTTTTTACTTCATTAATTAGTATTATTGTTATTAATTTCGACAATGACAGAATAGAGGACGCTAAAGGACGCTGTGACAAGTATTCCCTTAAATCAGTCTTCTTTGAAGACGGCATATTGGCCCCTGTCAGGCTGGATAGATCATGCCATCCCCAAGGTGACAATCTTCCTCCTCGGATTCGACAGGACAACTTACAAAAGGTCTGGCGACAGTTATGGGAGAACAGCACCAGAAGTTTCTGATAAAATATGGCCTCGTTTAATTGGAGTTTACCTGAGAGGGTTTCTGGGGGTCATCGCTCTGCGGCTCGGTCTGAGACCAAGCCAAGTTTTCACACTGACTTTATCCTCAAGTCACAGTCAATAATACTGACAAAGTTTAGAGGTTTTGTGAGGACTATTGGAAACTTAATAATGTTTACAGTTTTCTTTATTACTAGTTATTTTTCTTTATTATTGTGGTTATTTTATTTATTAATGCTGTTTTCTATATGAATGAGGATATTTTCTTTCTATATATATTACCCTTCAGTTGAATACACTATGTATCATGGTCTCTTATAGTTAAATACGTTATGTATCATGGTCTCTTATAGTTGAATACGCTATGTATCGCGGTCTATTATAGTTGAATACATTATGTATCATGGTATATTATGGTTGAATACACTATGTATCATGGTCTCTTGCCAATTGAATATGTACAATGTACCACGGTTTTAGTTTAATACACTATGTATCATAGTCTCTTACAGTTGAATACACCATGTATCATGGTCTCTTAGTTTAATACACAATGTATCATGGTTTCTTAGTTTAATACACTATGCATCATGGTATCTTAGCTTAATATACTATGTATCATAGTCTCTTACAGTTGAATGCACCATGTATCATGGTCTCTTAGTTTAATACACTATGTATCATGGTTTCTTAGTTTAATACACTATGCATCATTGTATCTTAGTTTAATATACTATGTACTTCATAGTCTCTTACAGCTGAATACACTATGTATCATGGTCTCTTACAGTTGAATACACTATGTATCATGGTCTCTTATTTTAATATACTATGTATCATAGTCTCTTACAGATGAATGCACTATGTGTCACGGTCTCTGTCAGCTGATTAGGTCACGTGATATACCACAGCTGAACAGACCAATAGGCTTTCTTATTCGTGATTTTTTTCCTCTGTCGAAAAAAAACCCACTAATATACTCACTTTATACTTCAACGTTGTGTTTGTTCAGGTTCAAAGTGAACTTGTGGTGAAATACAGGCAGCGGAACATGTTCTTACTCTGGGTAGGGAAACACATGTGTGTTTTTTTTTTATCGAAGTATGTGACTAGCTTTATTGTTGTTTTTACCCAGGCAGGTGTGGGGCTCTAACCCAAAACTAGGTACAGTTAATGTGGAATAAAAATTATCAATAGCCTGGAAAGGGCATAATAGCTATGATGATGCCTTTAAATACAGGTATGTAAATGAGGTGCATCAATCTTTTTTTTTTTTTTTTTTTTACATTGACACGCACACACGCTAGATAATAGGAGAGATGAGAAGAGACAAGTACGAAGAGAGATAAGAGGCAGCTACGAAGAGAATTAAGAAGAGGCAGCTACAAAGAGAGATAAGAAAAGGGCAGCTACTAATTACTTCGCTCAGATCAATTCACATGAAAGAATTACTAAAAAAGTTAAGAATATAAATTTCATAAAGGCTGTGAGACAATACTTAGCAGACAACACCTCCAGAAGAAGTCTGTAATATTATAGATTAAACAGAAACTAACATGAAGTTAAATGATGAACAAAAGCAAAAAAGGAAAAAAAAATATGTGATGAACGAAGCAAAGAACACAACCCATCTATAAGAACAGCGAACAGAAGACACAGATGAACAAATCAAAACCAAATGAACAGAACATGAAACTAGAAAAAACAGACAAATTTATGAAGATTTACAAAGTTTGGAATATCTAAAAAAAAAAATAGAGTTAAGGAACGTCGTATATGAGAAGCTAACAGTGTTAATCAGAGCCAAAATAAAAAAAAATTTTTAAAATGAGGTAGTAGTCGAGGGAATTCTCCCACGATTTAAAGGAGAAACAAAGTCGGTTTAAAAAAGACAAAAAAAATCAACAATATTGGTTGGGGGAAACACTGCTGGTTTTCACAAACTCACATCCAGACCACAAATAATGACAATTCACTATTTAAGAAAGACTTGGAAAAATAATTTGCCATGATAAAAAGAGGGACCTCAAAATAGTCTAAGGAATTATTAATATAAAGCAAAGAGGAAAAAAGCTAAAATAATTGTAAACGGGAATTTATATTATACAGAAATAGACTAGTTAGCCTCTGAGGCTAACCAGACTAGCCAGTCTATTTACTATCCTAGTTTCACAGGCTGGGGTAGTAAACAAAAATCAACCAAAATTTTTAATTTAATAAAGGTTATTTGTGCCTCAACACATTAAAGTAAAACTAGACTTTTGTTAGTTCAAAAACAGCAAAAAGAAATTCTCAAAACAAGCTACTTAAATCCACTTGGAAGCAGAATTTGTATTCTATTGGAAATGCAAATATTTCTAAATGCAATTTGGAAAGGAAATGGTAATCACAGAAGCAGCCTGTGAGGTACAGATATAAAGGCAGCTCAGATTATAAGAAATGAAATTACAGACCTCAGTAGCGGAGAGGAATAAACGAGATACCGGGAGTTTAGATTGTATTTCTGGAGGCTCTAACCCCTTGTTCCAGAGCAAAGATTTTATGGAGGATCTATCCGCCATCCTCTATTTACGGATCGGTCTCGATTAAGGGGGAAGTATCTGGTGGGCCTGGCGCTCCAAGGTATTCCAAGAAGCGAGGCAATTTTCCCCCAGGGCCTTCTTTATGAAACGTCTGTAGGCCGTCACACCTAGTTGGGCCACGCCATACTAGGATGGTCGACCCCATCCTAGAAAGTAAAACTAATTTTTTTTCCCCAAAATGGCTAAGATAATAATGCAGGAAAGTGGTTTGTATGGTGTTCATAGAACACAAGAGGAATACTTCAACAGAACTGATAAGCTGCACTCGGCGCATGCCACACAAATGTATTTTCGTAAAACATTTTTGATAGGAACATATGAGAAAGAAAGCCAAAGAGGGGCCAGACAGAAGAAATCTCTTTCCCGACACAAAAATCCCACTTACAGCCACATAAACTATGATCAAACAAACCACAAAAAAAAAAAAAATTTAGACAAAAAACCCCCACACACAATCTTCTGCCCCACAAACCATTTTCCTTTCCTCTAAAAACAGTTTCCTATAATTAACTCTGCATCATCTGCGCACATAGCTCTCTCCCAGCTCAAACCAGTGTAATCCTTCACCCACATCACAACCCAAGACCCAGAAACTCCCCCTTTTTACCCCCTCCCCAACAAAAACACAACCCCACATTCCTCTGCAATTTAAAGAACCAAAAAATCACTGAACCACACCACCCCACCCCACAAAATTTCGTCTCTCATTCTTCAGACATTCACTGGACAAGCAAGACTCATAGTATTGTTTTTTAAAAATACCAGGAATATGCATGTACATAAAAATAAATGTAATCCCAATACAGTCCACGATGAATACACTATGTAGCAGATAAACTATGTAGCAAAAATAAACTAGTTATGTAAAAGGGATTTTTCAAGGTGAGTCAATTATTAAACGATTTTTTGCCCTAACAAATGGGGGTTATCGTTCCAGAATGTCGGCCGAAACCCAAAAAAGGACAAAAAAACCCAAGTAATTTTTCCCCCTAAGAAATAATGTAAACCAATTAATCCGTTCCAGACAAAAAATATTAAAAAAAAATACATTTTATAGAGAATAACTATAGTTTTACATACAGAAAACAAAGAGAAATAAATAAAAAACAATTTTAATGATAAATGAACATTACATCCCTTTTTTTGGGAAAACTCTTGGGTTGGCATGGGAAGGCGAGGAGGGGGGAGGGAGTTGAAGTTTTTGTTTGGGAAAGGGGGAAACCCTTCCATAAGGACTTTAGGTATCGTCCCTATCTTTTTCTGGGGAATTTTGGACCATTGAGGGGTCACTGTCCCCTTTTTTCACACAAAAAAAACTGTCCAGAGAGGTCTGGGTTTTTGGCGTCTCTTTAAGATTTGTCAAAAAAAACAAGGCATTGTCATTGAACATGTTGCAGACACAGCTTGCAACAGATTTGTTAGGGGGGATATTTCTCCACAAAACTTTGCAACTCATTCCACTTTGCACACATGTCCTTAATCACTGAAGAAGGCACATTCCCCCCCTCTCTCTTTCCTCCCCCCTGAAGCCCCTTCTTGAATTTATCATGTTTCTCACCTTGTTTACCCAAAGTGCTGGCACTCTTTAACTTTCTTTGGCCCCATGGTGGCTTATTAAGAAGTGAGGAGAAAAACCTTTACAGAAAGCAAAGAGAGTCAAATAATGTTTATGTCATTTAGACCGGGAGGGTTGAACCACTGGGCCCCAAAATAAGACTCACAGGCCAGTGGGGTTTAACCCCCCCGGGCCCGCTGGCTTTAATAAAAAATTTTTTCGCCAGGGTTCAAACCCCACCCATCTCCAAACCATTAAAAAAAAAAACCAAACAGAAAAAAATGACACAAAAACTGAAATAATATTTCTGAATAAAAATAGAGGAATCAGAGCCATAAACTAGTGACTATAGAGGATTATGATAAAAAAGAAATAAACAGAGTTTGTACTCACTTTGGCCCCATAGACACATAGAGGATGAATAAGACACTTAGAGGATGAATAAGACACATAGAGGATGAATAAGAAAATAGAGGATGAATAAGACACATAGAGGATGAATAAGACACATATGAAAAACTGGGGGTGACCGTGAGCACCATGGATCCCGGGGCAATTCTCAAGGCTGAGGGACTGATCACCCTCCAAACCAAAATTTCCCCAAGGTTATCGGATTTATCACATTATCTTTACCCCCCAATGATTTTTGCTATCTCCAATTTTAATCCCTTTTATATTCGACTTTAAGAAACCTGTTGGGAAAAGACGAAACGTTTCGGAAAAGTGTTGCCCATACGTTTGTCTTATTCATCAATTTGTCGGAATTGTTTAATTTTATTATAATGAGACTGACGAGTTAGTTGTTTGACTAGACAGTGGAGAACCTCATAAGTTAACATGTTAAAAAATCAAAAGAGATTAAGAGGTAATGATGAAGACGTAATGATGATAACTGGTTTTAAAAACCGACAGGTTGATGAATTATACACTTGTGCAACACTTGGGTATGTTTACTATGGGAACGTTTCGCCAACTAGTGGCTTCCTCAGTCCGGTGCAGATAAGAATGGTTGGGCATGTGTGGGCAGGAGTTATGTACTGTAGACAGGTGAGGTGGAGCAGTCGTATGCGTGCCTACCCCCCTTTTACCTACCCCCATCTGTGGATTTCTTTAAGGTGACACCGCCTATGACTGCTTCACCCCACCTGTCTACAGTATATGAGCTCCTCCGCTAGCAGTATAATGTGATCCTTTATTGACAACGTTTCGCCCACGCAGGGGGCCCATCGAGTCACAGACAGATCTACCTGGAAAATGAGTAACATGAAATATAGGGTATAGCCGGGTGGAGAATGCTGGGTCAGGTGGTGAAAGCTGCATGTGACAGTCTTAAAAGTAGTGTGATAGTTTAAAACCTTGAGTTGAGTTCTATGTGGGATAGCGTTGAAGAAGTTTCTTGGCAATAGGTTCAGCTATGTTGTAGAAGCCGTTGTTCTGGTTGAATTTGTTGGATATACAGATAAGTGATGATTCCAGGATTCTTCGGTATTGCGTTTGTCTTCTCTGGCGATGAGTCTTGCGTTTCTGTAGTTGATTAAATGGTTCTTTTTCCGGTGTTGAACACAGGCATTTCGAGTCGTCAGATCTGCCTGCGTACTGGTGTTCTGAAATGCGTGTTTGGAGGCCCCTCGATGTTTCGCCGACGTATAATTTGCTGCAGCCATTACAAGGAATTGGATACCCCTGCCGTGGAAAGTTTTCCTGTATGTTACTGGTAATGCCCTTTTTGATGGGGGTGGATGTGGAGGTGGATACTCGGAATGAGGTCTTAAAAAAATGTTGGAAACGTGTTTGGAAATGGATTTGGGGGGGAAGGACTATGTGTCTCTTCTCAGCAGTGTCTTCTCTGGGTATGTTGAAGATGTTTAATGCCCGTCGTCTGCAGTCTCTAATGAAGTGACGAGGATAGTGAAGTTTGGAAAAAACTTGTTCAATGAGGGAGCATTTTTCCCTTCAAGGAACCACTGCTGCAGATTCTGAGTGCGCGCAGGAAAAGCCTATAATTACACCACGTTTAGTTTGGTGTCGTGGTGAGAGTAGTTTTTGACGACTCAAGAAATGCCTTTGTTCAACAAAAAAATTTTTTACAACCATTTAATCAACTACAGAAACGCATGGCATGGCATGGTGGCTAGCGCTCTTGCTTCACGCACGGAGGGCCCGGGTTTAAGGGGGGGGCCCAAACATTTCGAAGTGTTTGTTAAAAAACACACACAAAAAACAACAGGCTTAGTGTCTAATCGACATGTGCCTAGGACAAAATGGTAACTAACACATACAACAGGGCAAGTGTCTAATCGACATGTGTCTAGGACAAAAAGGTAACTAACACACACACACACAAACACGAGGAGAGGTTAAGGGGGGTCAACCTGACGACACTGGGGGGCAGGAAAGATAGGGGGATATGATAACGACATATAAAATACTGAGAAGAATCGACAAGGTGGACAGAGAAAAAAGATGTTTCCCCCCCATGGAACAGCAACAAGGGGGCACAGTTGGGGTTGAAGACCCAGATGAATCAAAAGGGGTGTTAGGAAGTATTTGGAAGTTGTCAGGAAGTGGAATAGTTTGGGGGAAATGAAAGTGGGGACAGGATCCATACATAGCTTTAAGAAGAGGTATGATAAAGCTCATGGAGCAGGGAGAGGGGAGAGTAGGGGGCCGTAAGAGGCGAGGCCAGGAGCTATGACTCGACCCTTTCAACCACAACTAGGTGAGTACAAACACACACACAAAGATAAAAACTTAGAATCATTTATGTTTAGCAGTGCGTGAAGCACTGAATGTTGACCCTTCAGGAATTGAGGGAGAGGAGGGGGAAAGGGGGAAGGTTGTAGGGGTAAAGGGAGGGGGAAAAGGGGGGGAAAGGGTTTTAGGGTAAAGGGGGGGAAGGGGTAAAGGTTGTAGGGGTAAAGGAGGGGGGGAAGTGGAGGAAAATGGAAGGGGGTGCGAGAGCAATGGAGGGGGCCCGGGGGGGAGTAGGTGGAAATAAGTAAGAAAAAAGAGGCAAAGAGAGAGACAGAGATAGTGGGAGGGAGGGAAGAAATGGTAATTAGGAGATGAAGAAGAGAGTTAAAGGCCCCCTCACAGACCGGGCCGCGGGGCGTTGACCCCGAAACCCTCTCCAAGTAAAAAAGAACAAAGCATAGGGGAAAGGGAAAATGGAGAGAGGAAGATGAAGGGGGGAAAAAGAAGGAAAGGGGAGGTAAGAAGGAAGAAGGAAAGGGGAGGTAAGAAGGAAGAAGGAAAGGGGGGGTAAGAAGGAAGAAGGAGAGAGGGGAAAAAAAAAAGGGAAACAGGGGGGGGGAAGTAAGAAGGAAGGAAAGAGGAAAATTAAAAAGGGGAAAAAAGGGGAGATGAAGTAAGAGGGAGAGAGGAAGTAAGAAAGAAGGAGGGGGAAGTGAAGGGGGAGGGAAATAAGAAAGAATAAGGGGGAGGTAAATAAAGAAGAGAGAGGAAATAAGAAAGAATGAGAGGGGAAGAAAGAGGGGGAGAGGAAGTAAGAAGGGGGAGAGGAAGTAAGAAGGAGAGAGGAAGTAAGCAGAAGAGAAGTGGGGAAAGAGAGGGAAAGAGAGAGGAAGTAAGGAGAGAGGAAGAAAGAAGGAGAGAGGGAAAAAAAAGGTCTTGTAAGTTATCATATTGGACTGATAAATACAAACTATAATATCAATATTGGTCAGTGGAAAGTAATACATTGTGAAGACAAAATGAAATACAAGTTATGTTATGATGTATCCCCCTATTGCATAACCCCAGCCCCCCCAAAATTAAGTATTAGTATTGAAGATTGGAAGCTAATCTGATCTGGTAGTCACTGGTTTTACATGAAGACTATTATCCATTTTTTTTAATAAAAAGGCAAGTTAGGACATGCACAGCCCTAAACTAATCCAAACCTTTCATTAAAAAAAACCAGGTTTGAAGCCAAACTGATGCAGCATTCTCATGTTATCTCCGTTGGACCAATATCCTTTAAAAAACACCAGCACATTAAGTTTGAAGCCTCTCAGAA